>JAAAKL020005477.1:0-19259 GCA_010016065.2 Carybdea cf. marsupialis auct. non (Linnaeus, 1758)
AGGAATAGTTACATACACTTTGGAGGTAGTTTATTCGATTGAAAGTCAGAAGTGCTAGTACCCTTTATAAGAATTGTGGGGCGAATAGCCCCATCCCACGTCTTTTTTCTCTATATGCATCCAATAGAAATTTCAGAAGGCCACTTTATTCAAAATAGTCCAATTATCATATAAAGATGCTTTCGGGGTTGAAATAAACCCCCAGAGGCTGGTAGCAAGGATTTGAAGTTGTGCCCAAGGGGTAAATAAGTTTTCTTGTAAAATGGTTATATACACTTTGAAGGTAGTTTATTCGATTAAAAATCCAAAGTACTAGTGCCGTTTATAGGAATTAAAAGGGATCGTAGGGCGAATAGCCCCCTCCCACTTCTTTTACCCTAAATACATCCAATCGAAATTTTTAAATAGTCATTCTACTCGAAATTGTCCAAATATCATATAATGAGGCTTTTGGGATTGGAACAACCCCCAGACGCTGGGTACAAGGGTTTTAAGTTGTGCCTAGGTGGTATATCAGTTTTCTTATGGAAAGGTTGGTTGTATAAACTATACAGGAGGTTCATTTGTTTGGAAGTTGGAATTGGTAGTTCCCTTGTTAGACTCAAAAGTGACGGAGGGAAATTAGCCCCCCTCCCCAACTACCCCTCTTTTTACCAAAGCCATCTGTTTGAAATTGTGAGACAGTTATTTTCTTCAAAATGGTCCAAGGACATATAAAAACTCCTCCAGGGTGAGGAAAAACTCAGAACCCAAGGGTTTTAGTGCTTTTTTATGTCTGATTATCGTGAATACGTGAAACTCGAAGTAGCAAATTTCCAAATCCCATCTTTTAGTGTCTCTTTCTACATCTTTATATACATGTGTATAACCATTTCATAAACTTAATAAACTATATATTTATTCTTTTATGTATTTGCAAATTGATATACACCTCCAGTAATCAAGAAGCTCTGCACATATTCAATCCCAGTACCTGTTATAAAATAAAATATAAAATATAATATAAAATAGGTCGACCTTATTGCATGTGATATAATTTATATAAAAGGAAGTGCATAATTTTAATACCTAGAACTTGTATCATTGAAATAGATGATTTTTCCTCTCTTTCGGCAGATATGACTTTGAGGTTTGGATCATGTCTCCAATAATAGCAAACTAATTTAAGGCAAGAGATAACATTAGCAACAACAATAATGAGTTTAAAACTTCAAATATTTATTTATTTATTTGATCTATTCAACCCATTAATCTCTTTACAGACATGATGGATTACATGATATGATATACGCTGAGATAACTAAACACAAGAAAAAAAACAAAACCAAACCAAGCCAAACTACCATGAAAGAAATAGTTTCGTTTTCAGAAAATATAATAAGTAGGTCTGATTATGCAAGATATTTTCTTTAATTAAACAAAATTACCATTTTTGACGTTGAGGTCCTTGAGCATAGTTAAAAATGTTTTACTGTCACTTGCCATTCTACCAATTGCGCTTATACTTAGATAAACAAATTGCATTTTATTAAATATCTTCTTCCCGTCTTCACAGACATGTTGTTATTTCAGACTTTTTCGATCACAATCTCTTTGCAAATTTGTCTCCAAACGGACGGTTACCTCTAAAACATGCAAGAAATTGTTCGATTGAGTTATCATATCAGGGCGAAGATTCGGTCTGGTAATGAAGCACGATGACCGATATCATGAAGCATCCATATAGATGTGAAGGGTAGAACTCGAAGAAGACAAAAAATAAGATTTTTTTTTATTCTTTAGCAATTTGAATCTCTTAAACAACTGATTTGCTAATTTGGAAGTGATCATGCTGAATGTATTTGTCCTTAGTTAAAAATAAATCGACCTGGTGTTTGGATTAGTAGAATTCTTCAATTTGCTGTTAATAATTGATTTGCATTGCCTATATTCAGTGGATATATTCATGACATTAAGGCCAAATTTAGTGTTACTGAGCACAAAAATATTTAAGGATGCCGATGGAGGCATTTCATGCCATCTATGGAAGAATTTGTGACAAGTCATATCAAGAGTTGTTTTAATCGAATTTATATTTTTTTCACATATTGTCAAATGCCAAGAGATTTTCGGTAATAAGTAATTGTGATAGAATGCATTGGTAAATAATTTATCTTATCTAGAATTTTATTTTACAGTTTCAAATAAGATAATAATAATCACCATCATTATCATCATCAAGATAAAAACATACTAGTGATAAGTAGAAAAAACACTGATGAAGCTTTAGAACCGAATAGAAAATATATGTCATTGGTGGCAGTGAAATTTAATACTGACCACTAAAATAGTTAAAGTAACTATATCAGTGTTATGTGAAATTGTTGACTTGGGTTATTTAGTGCGCGAGATCCCCGGATCGATCCCAATCTTTGATATAAGCTATCATTTCTTTCTAGACAACATATATACATACACGTTTAGCAGTGTTTCCCTTAGTACTTTTGTATGGAAATGGCATTGGTGAAACGTGGCAGAAAAATCATTCTGAGCTATGGTGACCCGGTGATAACATAATTCACTGTTCACTAGCCACCACATTAGCTCCCGATATTCCACCGGTAGAGATCACATCCAGCTCTACGCAATTCTGGAAGCCAGCCTCTTCACGCCGTGCGACTTGACCATGGAAGGACAACCAACTGGCCATCAAACTTTCCACAGCCCATTGAAGATAGAAAGTATAGAGAAGAGAGGATTTGAAGATAGCAAGTTAGAAGATACACTAGTGAAAAGTGAAAATGTCACCACCGGGAATCGAACCGGGGAATTTTTTTATCATTATTTTATTTAATCCGTCACTCAATACAAAGCAGGTTTGTCACTTCAAGGTAAATAAACAGTAAACAGAAAATTTGATGTAGTTACAGACAAAAAAGTTAAAGGTTTTCAAGAAGATGGCGATTGATATTAGGTTCAAAAGTTTCAAGATCATAAGTAAGAGGAAAGCAGTCTGAAAGGAGAGAGTTGAATTATATTTTGTTATATTTTGGTCTGGTTACACTTTTACTGTTTGTATGGATAAAAAGTTGCAGCTACTAACAATATAGAACTTCTCATAAGATTCAAGAGTAAGCCGAGTAGTAGAATAAATAATCTGTTATTATGAATGAGATAAAAAGATATCAACGAGAGCTGCTATAGGATATATCAACATGTTCAGTATCTTTAATAGTGTAATTTGAAAGTTTCTTTGACTTGTGACGGAGTAAGGCTCTCAACCTGTAATCAGATAAGAAGGGGGGTATACTTCTCTTTTGAAACAGATAAACGATTTCACTATGGTATAATGTCTATGATGGTTTGGTAGAAATATAGAAAAGAGAAGTATGATGTTTCAGAGACAGAGCAAAAACGGGACAGTTGGTTTGAATGTCTCCATACGATAGTTGTTCTTACAAACTGAGAAAGTATGATCGAAACTTAGGTGTATCAAACAGGAGTTTGACCGTAGCTCACTAGCATTCATTTTAAATTTGGTTTCTTAATTTGCTCCTTTTAACCATGGCGCACTATTGCTAGACAACGATTAAGTTTCTATGATACACTTCTGCTTTCTTTCAAGGCACGTTTTTATGCGCCAAGTACGATTTTTGTGGACGAGATTGATTCCATTTGTTCAAAGAGAGGCAGTGACAGTGAACACGAGGCCAGCAGAAGAGTAAAATCGGAGCTGTTGATACAAATGGATGGTAAGATACTTAAATTCCCTTAACGTGCTGAATCTTTTCAGATAGTAAACTTTTATGGCTGCTGAAGACTCGAAGTTGCTTCTTAACCTCCCATTTCATATCTAAGATACAAATTTTTAAGGATACAACAGATTTTTGCTGACTCACGATCGGAGTATATATAAAAGGACGTCTTTGTTCGTTTAGGCTGCAATTTTTAGTCTCCAACTCTACTTGATTTTGTATATTTATTTGAAATGTGAAGACCTTCTCTCGAAACATAAGTGACGTGTTCCTTTACACATTTTTGATGACATTTTTTATCACATGATGTGATGATTATTGCAGTGGAAGTAACGTTTTCACTGGAGAACTTTAAAGAAGTTTAATTGTAATTAGCTAGGGGGTTTAATAGTGTCAGCATTATATTGATATCATCGCACCGGAAATAAGGGCCCTTCATTCATTGTGTTATTTTTGAAGCGTATGTTTTGCCTCGATCCCTGATACTATTTCGTTGCTGCCTATACTTTCTGAAGAAGAGAATTTCATCATAGGGTAACGTCTCAACCAGCGTAGGGTAGAGCAACTCCTTATCGATGCACATATGTATTAATCACTTTTGACTATTGGAGGAACTGTGATCTCTCTTACTGTCGCCCATTTTAAACTTGACAAGATTTCTAATTCAATTGACAGACCAATCACTGAACGCTTAATTACAATAGATGAATGTGATAGGCTAAGAATAATCAAGGAGCAGTTAAGAATCGTGTGTTAGTATCTGACTGTCAGTTAGTGTTAGGACAAAGGTTAGTAATCACAGGAAGAGGAAATCATACATATAAAAGAATCACGTGTAGTGTAATACCCTATCATGACAATAGGACTGGGACCTACTACTGTTCAGAATGCGCTTGGTTTTGAAAGTTTTACGAGAAACGTAATAATTTGTCACTACCGAGATACAATATTGCATCGTAATAGCTTTATAGCTTTCAAAAAGCTGATAGGACGTCCAAACTTTGAGGGTTCCTCCTTCAATAATAAGCGCAAAAAATGTTAGCCCAGATTTTCCCTTAAAAGTGTGTTGGTTTTGAAACACTTTGAAACAAGTTTCAAACATTACTGCATTTTCGATGTAAAGACCGTAATAGTGCTGGAGTACTTTCAGTATTTCACAAGACTCACATAGTATTCCATAAGAATCTACTATTTTAAGCCCATTAATAGCAGCAAAACTTGAAAAGTACTTAAGCGGCGAAAAGTAGAATCTTCATTGACTCCGTAACAGTGACTATGTGCAACAAAATTATGTTTGCTCTATGTTAGGCCTTCGCTACTCAACCCTATGAGGCTCGAAGCCAGGTCATATCTTATGGACAATGCCTGTATCCATTCTTCATTTTTGGTGGGAAGGTAGAACTTTTGCACTTTTCCTGTCCCGCCTTCTGCCGAAATGGCTGTCTCCAAGTTCAGCTTTTCTGATATCGACCACATTGTATTCGATTCGGTTACGAAAGGAACCGGGATAAACGTGCATTTTTACATTTGTCGGAGGAGCAAATATTTTCGTTTGTTGGTAATATGCGCCCTGGCCTTCCCCTTGGTTTCGTGCTTTTCCAGAATCATTTAACATGACATAATATGAGTAAAGCGGTTGCATTATGAGAAGGTTGCTAAGGTAACTTTGATGATGAAGGGAGTTTGTTTACAGAAGAACGCAGCCCGTTTAAATCAACCGAGTCATCATCACTACTCGTGAAAGTTTGGTTATCCTTTGAGGCACCGGTCGCTTGCTACCATTTAGAAAGGAACCTTGATTGTTGTGTATCTAGCGAACTCTTGGTGCCAGCAGTTCATGTATCAACATAAAAAGAGCAATATTTTTTCGAAGTTGCTAGCATGCAGATAGATTGGTAACCAGCTTGAGGTCGATAGTTACCCCATGCATTCTTCCGTTACTAAGTACGCTATATATAAAGTGACGTAGTCATGGTTGGCCAGCAACGTCCTTGATGCAAATTGCAGTTTGGTCGTGAACTGTCGACCCACCGCAGTCTCTTTGATGTGATTTGTTAAACATGTGTGCGTAGAAATTTGGAAGCTAATTGATCTTCATATTTTTAGGTGTATCTGGCAATACATCGGAAGAAGATGCATCCAAAGTGGTGATGGTCTTAGCGGCTACAAATTTCCCGTGGGATATTGACGAAGCATTGAGAAGGAGGCTGGAGAAAAGAATTTATATCCCTTTGCCTACTGGTGAGTGAAGTTTATCATTTTGTGCGACTTATCGCCCGACAATTTTATAGAAGTAAATGTACCCTCTATGGTAATCATAACATTACGTATTTTTTATTGTGCAGTACGAACTGATTTTTATGAGTAGAGTTTATTTCTAGAAACATGCCTGTCACGATCGGGTTATCGAAGTAATGAAAGCATTACGGTTGAATTGCCCGAGCTATAATATCAATGAATACTTGAATTGGACTCAAAGATATTGGCCATGTAAGTACCGTAATCGTTGATGCTTGTCTCTTTATTTCATAAGTTTTGCAAGTGATGCTTATGGTGAAGATGTTGCGATGGCGTTGTGACGTAGTTTTTGAACATGACTTGGGATATTGTCATTTTAATGATAAGCAACTTAGTTGGAGGACAAGCCACAGGAAAGATATCCCCTCGTCTAGTAATCAAATCGCAGCCCATCGGTTTAAAATCTCTGGTTACGAAGCTAGGTCAGCAGTGTAATCTACTTGACAGTGAAGTTACCGATCGCTTACCGCCTTCGCGCACTGTTGGAATCTTATTGCCTGTAAGATCAGCGTTGGCTCCTTAAAGAGTGGGGAGCATTCGCGGTACATACTTCTCAAATGATGCAGCTTACCCTCAGCTCTCAATGCACAAGCACACACAAAAATATGAGTCGTCACCCTAGCAGGTGGCACAATGCTCTCCCATCTAGTCAAGTCTATCATTGACGCTGTGTACAACAACGAGTCCCTACAGCCCAGTCACACCCTGTAAATGTTTTGGCTGTTGTTAGGATGTTGTTAAGGTACGGTCGACCCATCGTTCATTTACTGAAGTATAGGGTTTTTAGGAGCATCAAATAGCTCAAATGTTGGACTCCCGATGTCCTTTCGAACAATCTTTGAGAACCAGTAATACAATGGTCTCTTCCAATTTGCGTGAACCAAAGATGTTAAGATATTCTTATCAGGTTATCATAACTACGATAATAATGACAATTCATTGCTTTAAAGGGGAATCTAGAATCGATTTGAGTGTTGCCAGAGTTTGCTAGCTTTCCATTTTCACTATTGCCCAAATGCAGTTTAGTTTAAATCTCTCATTATTTGGCATCACTACAGCTGTTGGTCGGGAAGAGCTACTGAAAATCAACTTACGTGATGTGAAATGTTCTGAAGATGTCGATTTAACCGTTGTGGCTAAGGAAATGGAGGGGTATAGTGGAGCAGATATTACAAACGTCTGCAGGTATGTGCAGCTTTGATTGTTAAGAACATAGTTAATGATAACCTATTTCTTTCTTTGACAACTATAGGGGTGTTTTGTACTTTAGAGTAGTTAGGGGGGAGGTGGGTTTGATAGAGTGTTTTGACACCACTCGTTGTCTGGTTAATTGTATGGAACGAGGATAGTGTTTGCATCATATATATGGAGCCAGCTACAGACGTGTAGAATAGGAAAGAGCTAGCATATAAAATGCTGTAAATCAGTATACATTTATATGTAGAAAGGAAAGTAGTAGTTGTCATGCTATAACGTAGAGAGAAGAAAACGAATCTAGTTTTCTTTATCAATATGGAATCCTAGGTGGAAACTTTTAACCGAAGTATGTGGGCAGGTAGGTCAATACTGTTGAATTCGAGCTTTCGATGTAGCATCCATTATCATCAGGAATATATTACAAGTATTTTTGATTGCATTTATAAAACAGACAAATAAAACAGTAGAGAAACAAGCATAACTTGGGGAACTTAATAAAATGCAGTTGAATGATCTGGTCCTTTAGGAATTGCTTTAAGTACAAATGATTAAAAAATAATGTTTTAAGTGGGATGGCAATCGAAGGTGCAAAAACATAACTACACACAGCTACCCACATCTATTGCTACAATCTAGTTTTCATTTGCCATTCTATCACGAACGTTGACAGAAGTTTTAAAATTCCCTTCTTATTTTGACATTTATCGACTGCGTCTGTCTGAATGAATATAAAAGGGAGACGGCCGTCATATTCAGGGCAGGTGCGGCCCTTAAGAATACGTATAACAATGTACAAGCTTATTTGAGCTACAAGGTGTGGCAGTACCGTGAAGACGTTTTGCTCATTGAAAATGAAAACGGTAACAATCAATGTCGTAATCTTGTACCCATATTTGGCGTGTCGTGTCAGTATTTCAGCTCCCTATGAAAATCACATGTAAATAGATGATGTGTTCAAATATTAGTCAGATTTACTAATCAGGGTCAGCGTGAAATAGTTGAAGAAGTATTGTGATTGTTATGCTATATATTTCGGGATGGTTAAGTTGTTTGCTTCCTCGCTTACGATAACCAACTTTCAAGAGGTCTACGCCTGTTATAGCTAGTATGCTCTCAGTCACGGGAAAAACTGCATACGTTCGCAACATGGAAATTTAAATATTATCGATGATAATATTTAGACGTCCATGGTTCGCAACTATCGTTACCCGAGTTGGTCGGCAATTGATCATAATGTTTCGTTTTAATTTATAAACTTTGCTGGGTATCTGGTTTTTTCCCCATTGTTTTGCTTCACCGAGGACCGTCTTCTACTAGTTATTAAAACCAAATTATTCAAGTTTCGCCGTTGAGGCGATAAATCGATTGACTAAGTTATCCGTGAAGACTAATCTCCTCAAGGCGCAAATTGTCGCGGCGGGCTACATTTTGCTCCGAGATATTTTTCGCAGCAGAATTGTAATTCAAATTCCACTAGGAGCATCGACACAGTACTCGCACGAGTCGCACCTTCAACAGGAGCATGAAAGAATGATTGAAGGTTAGATTCAAATATTGGCTAGTCCTTGGAAGATATCACATACAGTTATATTCGTCATATGAACTGTACTGTTACCCAAAATAACGAGACTATCATCCTGTGTAGTTTACATGGAAAATTCTAACTAGTCAAGGCTTCACATAAAACTAACCACGACAACAGGGATCCTGTCCAGTGAAATAGTGAACATGAGTGGAACCATAGTATTTCAGCTTCAAAATAGTTATTCCCACTTAATGTAAGCAAACTATAATCTGAGTCGAATGTGCAGTGCTAATTTTCAGTTGTCAGATAATTGTGTATCTAGAACTTCAACAAATATCTGTCAAGTCACAGTTCGGCTATCTGGAAAGCGTTGGTTTGAGCTGGTACACCTGGCCGCGTGAATACAAGTACAACAATGCTATCAAAATGTGAGAGAAACAAAGATGGAAATGTTTTTCGTAGTTCAAATTTTGTTGGCAATCTTTGATGATTCAACTTGCATGCCTGTCAGTCAGCATAAACGTCCACTCGTGTCAGTAATACAAAGTCCTTCACTTTCACTAACGAAAGCTTCCGTGTGAAACCAAATATTTCAAATACAGCTAATCGTTTGAAGTAGCTTTTGAAACTCGTTTCTGTTAACATTATAAACATGATATATTGCTATTTTCTGGGTTTCAAACATTTGCCAAATATTCAGCACTTAACAAGCCGCGTTGCTTTGACCGCCATCTTTACTAAGCAGAGACGATGCATTTCTTTTGGTCGAATGTTGAAGTGGAATCTTCCAGCAGCGAAAAGTAGAACTAATTTCTACCATTCTCAGCTCGCAAAATGTCGAGGCGCGACATAGCTACATATTACGTAATGACTACTAATGCGCATGTGAAGTAGCGGGAAATGTCGACCGCCTCGACATTTTCCTCGTAGTGAAGCTTAGCCTTGTATGTCAGTTGAAATGTGTTCACTAAAGTTTATGGTCTCTTGTCTGTGTTTAGAGATGCATCGATGATGGTCATGCGCCGTCGCATCATGGGTTTATCGCCAGAGGAAATTAAGAATTTGCCAAAAGAAGAACTGGATCTACCTGTAACAATGGAAGATTTTAGAATGGCTTTGAAAAAGGTTTCCAAATCGGTTTCAGAAGCAGACATCAAGAAATACGTCGATTGGATGAACGAGTTCGGTTCCACATGATCGCACGGACACAGCTGTGTAAATTACACCTTCCTTCCTTCAGCAAATCGTGGTATCAGATGTTGACATTTGTTGGGCACCAGAAATCACTATGAACATGATGGCATGTTATGATGAGTTCGTTTTGCTATGTTGTACCATGATGAGGGAGAAGTGTGCTTGAATTTGTGAAATGTTTGTTGTTATTTATTGATTAAGCACCTTTAGATGAACCAGGGAACAGGCCAGTAAAACCGTGCTTAATTTCCCTCCGTATACGAATAGTGTGAGTGCAGATGCTGAAGCAAAAATATTCAAAGTAAGTTTTTTTGTGCGATCACCAAAAAATGCATGAAAGAGAAAGTTGAATTTTACAATAGGGTAGCTAAGAAGACAAATAATGTTTTGGCGAAAGAGAGGAATTTGAACATTGAGAATCGTTTGTTTCAGGTAGGAATGTGTAAGCCGAGAGACGGTGCAAGCCCACGGGTAGAAGTGCGTAAGCCCACGGTAGGAGGCTTAGGTTATTTAAGGGCCAGCCATATAACTCACCCGGGAATGTTTGGTATTATTCTCTATTAAACTGGAGTGCAGTAGTGCTGGCTCTGATGGCGCTATTACACCAACGGAAATGTCGGCCATGTTTGAAAAATGGAATGCTTTTGCCTGCGCCTAATCAGGCGTTCAACACCCCCGGAATGGGATATCGCATAACAGAGAATACCAGCTTCGTAATGTGCCAGCTTCGTTTCTGTGCATCTCAGAACCTTACAATTCATGCTCGTGCGATAAACCACAAGAAACTCAGTCGCCCATCCTCAGCTTTTAGGCCTACCCAGTTCTGTTGCCTGGACCTACAATTTGTCTTCGACATGACTGTATTGCCTTAGTGATATATGTACCAGATATTTGATTATTTCTTGTGAAAGACAGGTCTTCGTAGTAATATTTTTCATATATGTAAGGTCGTGAAGCCATCTGTAAGAATCTAATGTGAGAAATTCACTCAAGCTTTAATGCGCTTACAATTCATTTTCAAACTGGCAGAAGCTCTTGCCTAGATCATTATATGGCTTGTATCCTGTCTGTGTTTTCTTGCAACATTTCTTTTAGAATCCTACGTTCCAAAGTAGTTGATGGTCAATCGATCCAATCAGCTTGCAATGATCTAGAACCTCCCGTAGACAACATATCATCAATAAGAATTGCAGATGCAGAAAGCCTTATTGCATTGGTTAAACTAACGGACAAAAGCGCATTGTTCTTTTGATGAGAATACTCGATCCAACTCCCTCAACATGTACTTCGATGGCAGCACATATAATCATCAAACAGGTAGTTTCAACTCATGCTCAATTTTGTAAGAAACAAATGGCATGCACTTCTTGTGCAAGACCCAACACCGTTATATATACGATACGGTAATTCTTACTGATTCTCAAACTTGAATTCTCATTATACATTTCCGTCAAAGACGAACCATCAATCGAGGAAACTTTGAAAGAAATGTAGAGTCTTTGGATTTCTCTATGCGTCACCAGATTGCTGCAAGCGAGCCATTGCTACAAGAGACCGGAATGACCAAGACTGTAATGAACGGAGACCGCAGTGAATGAGACCGAAATGAGCTACATGAAAATGAGTTAAGGTCAAAGGAAACTAGGACCAAAATGAATGAGGCCCACAAGTCCAGATGGAAATGATAGTGACCCGGTAATAACTATGCCACGTAAATATCACATAGGGACTAATCACAAAGTACGTAGGCGCAACAAGGGGAGGGGGTTTGTCTAAAAGCCTACGTTTGTGTACGAGGAAGAGGGCAGGTATCTGGCAACGTGTACGTACACATTTTACTGTTTTTGCTTTGATTTCATTTAAGCTTCCATCAGATGGAAGACAACTTTCCTTTTCAACTCTTAAAAGAACTACCAAATCAAAAGAAATTGGTCAGGACATATCGCTAATGTCGTATGTCCAGGGATCGAACCGCCACAATTATTCACTGCATCGTGTAATGCTTCGTCAATGGGCTTCCGTGCTCATCGGTTTTTGCTGACTACTTCCCACTCACTAAAATTGGTACATACTCCAAAACCGTGACGGAACATTGTTGGCATTTCAACCACAAAATAAGTACAGTTCCGATTCAAATGAAACCAAATTCTGTGAAAAGTAATGTTCACAAGGGTTGCGTGTAAAGTACGTAAGCAAGTGTATAAAAAGCGTATGTTGGCGTACGAAGTGTTTTGGTCACAATTCTTCTATAATTGTGCGCAAGTACTATGTAAAGGGCCCCATAGCAGCCCTAACCGTCTTGAAAACCACACTACACAAATATCCAAGTTGCAAATCGGTGTTTCGCTAAACGTGGTGTACGCTACACAAACCTCTTTACTTTGCAAGCATTCCAATTTGCTAGGGTCAAAAACGTGCCTTACAGCCGCTTCTTCTTACACAAATGGAACTAATAAGACTAACAACTTGAAAGGAGTAGGAGCCTCTCGATGGAGTTTTATCTGCTGATTTTCAAACTCATATTTGGCAATAAAGTTATCATCACTGTAGAATCGCAACACTCTCGAGGGTCGAATCAAGTTAATGAAAATTTTCAAAGCAACTGAAATTGTTGCCGTCCACCGCACAGTGATTTTGCTATTCAGCAATCTACTTTCTGTAATTATTGTGATGTAACATACACTGGGTCGCTTTCACTTCTAGATACCCTAATACAGTTTTTACCGCCCGCCTGAAAGCAAGTTGCCACGCTTTTGTTCCTTGATCGTCTGATTCGTGTGTCATGACTTCGTGGAGCTGGAGTTTTCCTTGAATATTTGCTGAAGAGAACTTGTAGAGGAGTTAACTCTACGGGAGATGTAGATCTAACAGAATGTGTGACAAAAATGACGCGACTTTTAATGGTGCAAGGATTTGAATGTTTTGTGGCAAATTGGATTTACTAAGATGTCGATCGCGATTTTAGTTATCTTCACGATTTTTCAATTGCGCTCTCAAGGAACTGGACCACGATTCTTCATTGTAAATATTTAAATTTACAAAGCTATCAATCGACGCTCGATCTGATTTTCCAGAAACATTGCTTCTATATCGTCGCAAAAACTAGATTATGCGGGAGCCAGCAGATCTTTAACCCGTACCTGCAAATGCTGTAACTTACGCGTATCATCAGAACGCTCGTTACATGAAGTAGTATTCGATACCTCATAAAACGACGGTTACACTCAACATAAAATTCGCACCAGCATTGAAACGTTTTCATAATACAGGGGGGTCCCAAAAAATGTGCCACAAAAATAGTGTAATAGAAAATCTATACACTTTTGGATAATGATATCTGTCACATGTCATCTTGAAGCATATCTCTAGGAATTTTATCTCTTGTGTTCATTTCTGATTTCACCTCAGAAAACAGAATCCAGATTAGCAGTTGTAAAATCAGAGTCAAACAATTTTGTGCCACTTTTTGGGACACACTGTACTAATACTTAGACAATCATCATGAGCCTTTTTAGAGTGTACCTCCTGTGGTCAGAAATTTTGTTCATTTTTCAAGGAACTTTCACACTACCACGTTAGTTTTGGTCTCACGTACAGTTTTCCTTAGTTGTACGTGATTCTGAAACGAACTTTTTCCAGAACGAGACAATTTTTGACGTTATAAGGAACAGGGAAGGTCAGTCGTCGATGCTGCAAAATTCAATACGAGGCAAACAGGACGGTGGCCAGTAGTGCAGTTTTGAGCTCTTTTACACGGTTTTACGCGACGTTCACTCAACGTACGACAAAAAGAATAGACAGGGGCTTTTAAAGTCAATACAATAAACAAAATACAAAAACATTCCTGATCACTGGAGGTACACTTTAAATCCTTTGTGTCCAAGAAGGGGAGTGGGTGTAGCTTTTGGAGGCTACACGCTTCTAGACCTATAGAAAAGCTACGGGCCAGACTAACCCAACTTTAATAAAGAAATAGTAGCTTAAACATGCAGGAGATCATCCCTTGCTTTTAATCACGACGACAAAGTTTTCAAATAACTTTGCCAATGTCAACAACACTTTGGCACAGCACAACACGGCCTCTTAATAACAATGCAACTATGTGATAAGAGTGGTGCATTTAGGGGGCATCAGACCATTGGGACCCCACGTTAGGTTCAAGCCAAAAAGCGTTTCAAGCAATAAGTACCTTCTAAAAGAAAGTTTTGCTCTCAGTGCGTTATCCCTATGTATATTTCAGTTTTGGAGTGATTTCAACTCAACCAGGGAATAAATTCGTCTTACAATCTATACGATCAGCAAAAATATCGTGACTATTCAGCACCATGACCCCCTTAAATACATTCTGTATACTCAACTGTGTCATAGTGGATTGCACCACTACCTACCTTCATTTTTATCACTATTATTCAAATATTTGTCAACCAGTCTCAAAGTTAACATCTGAAAATCCAAACTGTTGGATTTGATTCCTAGTTTCCAGCTGTACCTTGCACAGTCAAAAAAAAGTAAGGCGTACATCATATTCTATTTCTTTTGGCTGTACTGGTATCGCAAAAAAAAAATTAGTTCATTAGCACAAATAAATGGATATCACCCGAAAAAATTTGACTCAAGTTCCTGTAAATTGCTATATGATACCGCCATTCTACAAATCGTAGCTTCAAAACGTATCTCGAGCTTGTTGGCAGCCAACAATTTCTCTTTCAATAAACATACTTGATGCTTTTATACTACTATTCATTACAACGTTAGTCTCATCTAAAGTTTATAAACTAAACTGCCTATCTTAATCAATTCCCTATTCTGATCTCTTTGATCTGCTTGCCTTAAAATTGATTCCCCATGATGCCCGGCGTAGGAGGCTGGACTGCAAGCAGTTCACTCGATATCAGTTCTAGAATATACATAACTAGATAGTAAATTTTATATTATCTAAATAAACTTTTTACTTCTTTCGAGTATCAGAATGCAAGACCAATCCTGGCTTCCTTTGGCAACTGTGACAGACGTTCAAGGAATCTTATGTAAAGCATTTCAGTTGTAAAACTAATTACTTTCAAGGGACTAGACGCCTCCAAGGTTATCGAATGTCGAAATTCTGGGGGCTAGTACAGGAACAGTGTTTTAGGTCAATAATGTTTAACAGAAGTAGCGCATTCTGAGACTCTTATTATGAAAAAAGTACCCGTCGTTTGCACGCTAGTCGCATTTGATGCTCATATCAACTATAAATATGTAGATGTATGGTTGCAAAAGCTACCCTGGTCTAACACCCCAGACCTGAAGTAATAAATTTCACTCCAGTTAAAAATTAGATCTACAAAGAACTTCTATTGATAATTCCCCTAAATATAGATCAACCTCATAATTCAAAACTTGACCATCGCGAGAGAGATTGGCCTAAGGTACTTCGGTACTCGCTTATATCTTCCAAGTTTTTATGATTTGATAACATGAAGTTATTTCTGTTGGCCTCTCGATGAAAATCTTTGGTTTTCAGTTCATACCACTTGGGGCGCGGTCCCCTTGTTCGCTCTAATTCGTTTTCGCATTTCTTCTTAAGGATATAAGCCTCTTCCAGTTTTAGCTTTTCCTTCTTTAGCCTGGCAAGATCACCCAAATACGGGGAGTTGAACGCTGCATTGATATACAGTCTTTGTGTAAGTGCTGTCTTTTCTGGTTTCGTGAAGGTTTCTAGGCTCAGTTCTTCCACACGGTGAGATCTCAACTCGTCTAGCTCATCCTCATCAAGATTGATGTGTCTGCCAGTAGTAGAAGCAAGAGTAAATGGTTTGTTACGCCGCAAAGTAGAGTACTCGCTTGGAATGCGACTTTGATAGTGCGCTGGTGATAGGTACCAGCTTGTCAACTCAGGAAGATCTTCTCCTGTAAGATGAAGAGTAGAAAGCTGGCTTTCACAAGATTGAGAACCGCGCATACGTGTGCCGATCTCCATGGACGGTTTTACGGTTGCTGTGGGTACTCTTCGTCTGGCTCTTAAGGAATCTCTACTTCTTACTGCCATGTTCTTTTTTTAGCAATCTAGAGAAAAGATAATACGATATTTCAAGAAACAACGTTTCAACAAGGCTGTTTTTGTGTAAAGCATTTGTTGTTTTATGATAACTCCTATGTGTGTATCTATTTCTTTGCTTTAGACTGTTCAAGCTAAAGTTGACGCTACAAAAGTACAACACATAATTAATCGACTCCGGTCTTTTCTGTGTACACAAGGATCTGGAAACTGTTGAAAGTCGTCTTGATGAACATTTCAATTTTCTTTGTGATCGGTTTATTAATGATTAGCTAAGTGCCCACTTTGGAGAAGGCGAAACAGAATCAATTTTGTTCGCAGAATATAAGGGAGGCAATAAGATGCAAAAACTGTCTATCAGAAGGGGAATGGGATATACTTATCAAAGAACACAGTAGTGTCTCGTCCGTTGGCTGCATCCCTGACAAAAACAAATCCGGTGAATCAATTGCTACGAAAGTAACTGGCAAAATAAGGGGGAAACATTTCTACATAGACGACAAAATTGTCAGATAACTTCCTGTACATGCTGCTCTACAATGCCCTAATACAGCTACATTTCGACCATGCGTGTAGTTCCTTGTGTCCAGTTTTGAATATGAGACTATAAAGGAAGATACAAGCCGCTCAAAATAAGTGCATTCGGTGTTTTTGAACCTTAAAGAAACCCCACCTGGGCCATAGCTAGATATTATCCCTTCTGAGGCAGGAAAGGTTTCTTGCCAAATGTAAAACCGTTGTTTGTCATTTGTCTATGTGGCCAATGTGGGTTTCCCACAAGTAGCTTGTAGCACTTACTTTGGCATAGGTACAACCAAAAGTATGTGAGACTGAAGGCAATTGCTCTCCCTGCACGACGCTAACTACGGCCCTGCCCACACAATGTCAAAGACTTTCAGGAAAATAATTGGCTACCAAGAAAGGAAAGAACTGAGCAGTGCATTGCAACAACCATCTTTAAGTCCTTTAGGCCCCACTACATCACTGCAGTGTTATTTCCATAAAACCATAGAAAAATTTCATGTAGCTCCAAAAATACGATACAAATAGGAAACGAGATGAAACTTTTAATACTGTACCTACCGTCTGAAATTATAGTGCGTTGTATCATGAAAGATTATGTAAAATGAAAATTATCTTATTATTGATAAACATATATTAATAATTTTTTAGAAATTTGTAATTAGATTTTATAAATCTATTGCTACGTATCATAATTGTATTTATAGGTTATAAGTTAAGCTAGAGTTCAATTTTTAGTTAATAGTTTCTAGGATTTTTTTAAATTTGTTGGGCTTTTTTTTTTTTGGGGGGGGGGGGCTTTGTTTGTTTTATTTTTTTTTTTTTTGTTTTTTGTGGTTATAATTTGAGTTATGTTTTATTTTTTTGTTTATTGTTTTTAGGTTTTTTTTTTTTTTTTTGGTTTTTTTTTTTTTTGGGGGGGGGGGGGCTTTGTTTGTGTCATTTCTATTGTTGTTGTTTTTTAAACCCTTTACTCTATACAGTCCAGGGTCACCACTTTGAACATCATATTGAGATTTTTTGAAAGAGGTAGAAATCAGAAGTATGAAAGACAAAAAATGAAAGATTTCCAAGAAGATGGTGATTGACATTAGATAGTGTCAAGATCATGACTAAGTGAAAAGCAGTCTGAAGACTGCCCCATTTTGGCAGTCTTAGGAAAGAAACTTTTAGCATTGAAATTTCTGTTTGTTTTAGGAATTCAAACAGAAATGTCATGCATAGATTCTGCATACAGTGTGGAACCTGACCTGAGAAGAGGAGAAGAGCACTTATGAAAGTAGTACCTGTAGACAGAGCTTGAAGTGTGCAGTCCAGTTCAGGGCCAAACGTATTTGTCTTTGGAGCCGGTCGAAAATGTTGAGATTATACTTTTGTGCACCAGCCCAAACACTACTCCACGCAAGGTCTGATCATTACCATATAAAGATATAACACAACTTCAGGTGACAGAAAGATCATAGACCCCAAAAGAGCCCCAATCTTCCCTGAGACAGACGTAGCTAGGTTAGTCAAGTAAGGCCCCCATTCTACCCTTGAAATGAAAGAAATGCCAAGGTGCTTCAACAATGACAGCTCTTCAAAAACAAGGTCATCAATGTTAAGAGGCAACTTTAAAGGGTCCTGAGATCTGTCAAAAGACATCAGCAGAGTCTTTCTAGCATAGGAAGTCACTTGCCACCTTCTACCTCACTCTGCAACAATGTTCAAGTCAGACTCAAGTTCTGCAGCCAGTCTTTCCTGGGATGGCACTTGTAATGCCCTACTACAACTAGAATATAAAGTAGTATCATCTGGCACAGCACAGAATCTGTTCGATCATTTTAAGAATAGGAAAAAGTATGAGGACCAAAATGGAACCTTAGGGGACTCCAGCATTTACAGAAAAGAAATTAGATGACTCACTATTCAAAACTATCTTAACATTTCCATCACTTAGAGAAGATGAAGTGATTCCAAAAATGTCTGCACCAATAAGTGCCATGAGCTCTACGTTAATGTAAAAGACCAGAATGTCAAATCTTATCAAAAGTCTTGGAAATGTTTAGAGAAACTGCCCTGGAGCAGCCAGATCAATCCAAAATATTATAGATTCACTCATTTACCACTGTGAGAAGATCAGTAGTAGACCTAGAAGAACAAAAACCATACTGTACATCTGAGAAAAGGCCTATCCTCTCCAGGTAAGCAACCAGTTCCATATCTAGCAACCTCTCACGTACCTTGCTGACAACAGGTAGAAGGTTGATGGGGTGATAGTTCTCAGGAAGATATATTTCCTCATTATTCTTAAACACAGAACAACTAATACAGTCTTCCAACATGACAGGAAACAGGAATATTTCAGACAGAGATTAAAAAATCTGGACAAGATCGACAAGATTTCAGGAGCACAATTCTTTAGAAGGACAACAGGAACCAAACCTGACCCAGAAAGCTTACTAGAGTCAAGATTGGATGTCACATCAGCAACCAGCCTAAAAGTAATATACACCTTTCTCAGAGAATATGTTGTGCAAAGTGAAACATATGAAATTTCCAAACAAGAGCAATCCAAACTGAAATTCTTGGCAATCATTTTACCAAACAGCTGAGCTTTGTCTAAAGAGGATGTTAACCCATCAGGTCCATTGAATAAGGTATGAATAACAAACTTTCCCTTATCCATGATGCTGTTTTTGATTTCTCCAAAAGACACAAGATCCAAGTTTCTGGGTAGAAACAGCCTGCCTACTCTGTTCCAAATATGCTT
>JAAAKL020005478.1:0-19258 GCA_010016065.2 Carybdea cf. marsupialis auct. non (Linnaeus, 1758)
GTTTGTGGAGTCTTTAACATGAATTGACCTTAATAAGACTTTGACCGGAAAAAGCTCAATCCGCCATTATGAAAAAAGGCATTTCCAGAGGCGGGAATCACGGGGCATTTTTTTTGGTGATTCTACACATCATTCCCTACCACTGTGCCAAGTTTTAGTTTTATCTTATTTTTTTTCTCGGTTTCGACCTTTTTCGAGCTAGATCTACTGAACTAATGCTAAAGGTGTATCCATTCCTGATTCCATACCTAATTCCTCCACGGGTGTACCATAGACCTGAATAAATATATTTAGATTTATGGTAAAACAAGCCGTCCCCACCGCTTGCCCTGTTCTTTGAGACCACCGTCTACCTCCTGTCGCGACTTAGGAAACAACAATATTAAATAGAAGTATCTGGCTCCCTATGAATTTAAGATCTTAATTGGCGCGCAAAGCGAGCCATGTTTTGGAACAGCTGTTTTTGTTTTCTCGTTGAAAAGAAGTTATTGTCTACTCAAATTTAAAGGGACTGGATGGAATACGCTCTAAATCAGGCCTAGAGGAGCGAGAACAAAACATGATGCCCAATTCTGCATGGAAGACACGTTATCATGGTTAGTTTTACAGCATTACTCTCATTGCCTTTACCATGAATGTGAGCCCTGATAATTGAGCTCGTAAACAAGCTTCGCCACCACAGGTAAATTACGGTAACAGAGCTAGATTTAGCTCGCGCGAATTCGCTTTTGATAGAACACATGTTTACTGCATGTTTCTCCCATAAACATAACACATATTGCTTGTATTAGTGGATGGCTGCATTGCTTCTAGTTTTTTAGACAGGTATCGTTCTGGTCTATCATCTTCAGTATTCATATTGCTTCGTTTAAGGTGGAGCGGACCAGGTTTCAAGTGATGATGATCATTAAGACACTGACGAGGAAGTAGTTTTTGCCGTGCTCCTCCGTCGAGTGTTTTGTAAGTCACTGAGTTTAACAAATGTCGACAGATTCTTTTCTATTTATTTATTAGGGAGTAAGATTTCATTCTAGTACGCCTCTTCATTTTCATGTCTTGGCGCTGCATGCTAATCACCCACCTGTCAGATTACCTGTCGTTTTACAACTGGTCCATTATTATCAGTGTTGTATAGTCTATTGATTATGTTAAAACCAGACTAACACACGCTAACCTGTGAGCAAACTATTATGTACATGTAATGAATTTTTTTCATTCATAGAAACATGAACAATGATCTTCACGTGCCGAGGCGAAAATGACGGCAAAGAGTGATATCAATCTTTTACTGGAAGCAATTGAAATATTCAAGGATGACGAGAGTCAGCTTTCTCAATCCTTGCAATCATTGGCTTCACTCTGTACACAAGGTAAAATCTATATATACACGCACAATTGATTCTAAATCGAGGTACAACTTTGGTCATGATTCCCCTGGCTGATTTAATTATAATAAATAACTCATTTATTATCGATACAATAGTATGTCCAGTGACAATGTAGTGTGTTGCAGTTGTGCAGCATCACGATTCCAAAACATAGGAAGATTAAGCTATCATTATATGTTCTGGCTGGCCATCTGAGATATAGGGATTGTTTACATACAAAGGCTTGAATTTACATGATTTTGAAATTATAACAGTGTGTGTGTGTTTTAGTGTAGTTGTATCATCGTTGTATCAACTTAATACTGTCCATACCAAGTATTGGCATTATCGAGTCAGGATATTGTAGGCCTATGTCGTTCAACAATAAATACAGATTTGCTGACGGTTTTAACGCCCTACCATACTTTATCTAGTAGTAGTTTGACCTGAACTAGTAATAACTTGCACTTGCATATCCTGATTTGATAAGGAATATGGGTATGCAATGCTATTTTACTACACTGCTATTCTACTTCAGGAGGACTTCTTTGATCTGGCTGTGGTTCTACAAAGTTGTGGTTCTGTATTTTGTAATGAAACAGCTATTGTGTGAGGCCTATAGGAATTTCCTATGTCGCACTAGGTAGATTGGTCTGATCAAACCTTTTTTGTTATTATCCATCCCTAGTTTCTCATTATATATTTATCTGGTGTTTACTGGGGAGTGCATTCTTTTGGGTAACTATCCTCTTTGAGACAGTACCTTATCTTGAACATAGAGACATTGTTGAGGCAGGTCAGGTAGACAGGAAAGGGTTAGCACATATTGTCTTCAAACAATAAGTCAAATGTAGCAGAGTCAAGAAGAATAATAGCAGAAATGTGTGATAGCTTGGAATATTGAGTGGAAAGTGCTTTGGGCATGGGAGCCATGGCACCATCACTAGCAAACCTGCTACATTGGAATTTGGCAGATCTATGGTGCTTGAAAATGTAAAAAGAAGACTGTGGTTAGGCACATATTATCTAACTGCAAGATTGTAGTAGAAGAAGGATGATGCATTGGTGTCTAAGGTAGAAAATTCAACAAAAGTAAAAAACGAAGAATCAAGGTAACATGGAGAGTGTCATTTCATAAGTCTGGTTTGACAAATGAAGTTGTTACTGAAAAATCTGATGTGTTTACCCCTGTTAGGATGTGGAGAGAAAATGGGATTAGGAAGACAATTTAGACAACTTTCTTGTGTTTTTGTTGAGTTTACTAAAAAAGACCAGACCTGGTCATCTGAAATGATGCTTGAGCTTATTTTATTATAGGAGAAAAACTTCAGTGATGTTGAATGGATTAGGGACAGAAGGTATATGTCATATGTTTGAGAGTGCAAGAAGAGGGGATTGAAGGTGGAGTTTTATCATAGATTTGATGATTGCCTCCATGCTTACATCAGATGTGAAGAGTCAGTAATACTGTGGTATAATTTATGCATTGGAAAAGACAAACATTTTGGTCTGGATAAAAGAAGAGGACCTAATGTGGATGTGGCAGGATGGAGATCAATTTGCCAAGGTGATCTCAAAATTAACATGTACTACTACAGCACCAAAACTGAAGGACACTTCCATTATCAGAGGGGTGCTAACATACCCAATACTGTAAAGGTACAGAACTAAAACAATTGATATAGTGCCCCCTGATGATGCTTTAATCTGATGGATGTGAAATTGGAGATGCTCATAGGATACAGGAGTTGGGTCCTTAAAATGTTTATAGAAACCAGGGAGTGCATTTATTTGGTGTAACCAGCTACCTTGATTTGAATCATACCTCCATGATAGGGGAAAAATCTATACTATCATAGTATGCATATTTGGAAAGATCAGAGGGGTTGTTTTTCAATGAACTTTTGTTTCAGAAGTAAAGAATCTAGAAAATAATTTCGTAGCATATTTTGATTTCTAAATCTGTTCTCTGCATGATATTTCTATGGCCTTTCACTGAATTATGTGCATGGAATCTATCCTTTTTAGGTAAGAAGTGCAGTATGAACTAAAATTGATGATTGAAAATTGATGTGTGATTTAAGAGATCCTTAACACCTGTAGTACTATGAAAGAGACTGAGTTAGTGGCACCAGTAGGAGAGATGATACAAGCAATTAAAAGTAACTAATACATGCTAAGAATTGTGAAGTTCGTAAATAGGCTTTCAGTTTTATATTGTTTCTATCCTTCCAGATGGAGGTGCTCCAGCCTTTAGAGAATCTGGTGGGCTTCAGATAATTCTCCAATTATTTTTTGAGGCTAAGTCACAGAAAATCAAAGGGTTGTCACTTTATGTTCTTGGAAATGCTACTGACAATTATGGTAAGATATTTTTGTTGTTTCTTTGTGGTATATACTTTTTCAAAATCTTTCACAATATTTTCAGATTAACTGAGTAAGAAACTAAGCACTGATTTTTATAAGCTTACACATACTATAGAACTCAAGTGTCATGAAGCAATCAGCAAGGCTCTTTACTGGAATGTCAGAGGTTATTTAATAACAAGAGAAACTAAAATGATGTTTTTCAAACCCCTGCACAAGTTGGCCTCTCAAAATGTCATCATCATTCTCATTCTCATCATCATTATGTTGATCAGTATCATCATCATAATCAGCATCATTGTCATCATCATCATCAGGCTGACTATTTTTCCCTTGTCCAGGGGGGTGGTCAGTCATACACCTGCTCATTACATTCACATGACCTGTCCCTGTAAACTGCCACTTAAGTGGTAAGGTTCAAGGCCTAAAGCTCTTCTTTGATGGGGTACCCCAAGTTGTTCTTAGTCTGCATCTGCTCCCTCGGCCATCCAGAGCAAGCAAGTGGATTGATACTTCTTTGTCCATGTCTTGCTTGGGTGCAGATGACGAAAGTGAGAGAGTCTGTTTTGCCTCAGGATGTAATAAAGCTGGATAATGGTAATTCTATCATACAGTGGTAATGTGTCAACTAGGCCTTGAATGCTAACTGAAGAGATCCATCTCAACGTTTCCCACTGATTTTGTAACAGACACATGTGCTCCTGTGTTGTTAGTGGCCAGCATTTGCTGCTACACAACATTATGCTATACTCACATGTGTTGTGTACTGTCTGGAGAAAAACAAAGCATCAAGATTCCAGAACAAGAACAATATGAACATTTGGTGTTCCTATTCTTGACTGATTATCTTAGCTTTTGAAACTGCCTATTCACAAATTTTTAGTATGTGATATTGCAATAACGTAAGTGTAGGTGTTACATTGTAGTTGCATCAGCATAATACTGCTTGTTCCTATTACAACATTACCATATGGTGAGTTTATCATTATTCTTTGTTGTTGTTTTCATTAGATAACAGCATTATGTAGCAACATACATTTTACCTCTTGTGCAGAGGATGGTAGAATGACATGGGTGGAATAGTAGTACCTCCCTGGATTTTGCTCAGGATAATCAGCATCAAGTTATAATGCTGGAGAGGCTGCCTTCCTGTGTTAAAATGTTTTAGCCAAGATTACAAACGTTATATACCAATTCGTTGGTCTGCAGAGAATTTTATTCAAAAGTTTCGTAGTAAAAGATGTTTACTACATTTACAGCGTTCAAAAAGTGAGCGAATTTTACCAGAGGTTGCTAAAAGTACATCATCAAAAGAGAGCAATTTATAATTATGTTAGCAAATCGAATTTCGTTGGGGTCTTATTGATCAGACAAGCTAAATTACGATTTTAACATTTTAAAGACGTTTTTATGTAACGTTGACGGGCAGGTTTACACGGTCGAAATGGAAGTTGCTGTTGTCATGAAGAGAAGACATAGGTGCAGTCTGGAGAGAAGCGAAACGGAAAGGTAGCGAAACAACAGGGTCAGAGGCCTCCGATGCTAATGGTTTTAAAGAGGGTTATTCCAATGCAAATCTATTGCTGGCAAAATGCATAATGGGATACAAGAAACATACTTATGAGACACTGGCAAAACACACACCAAATACGGAAAAGCCTTCAAGTCTAACTATTTTACTCTGGACTGATTACAGTTGGTATCATGGATCATGGAGCAGGCATATATACATCAAGGGAGATAAAGCCATTGTTCAGAAGAGTGCGCAATCGAATATGCTGACTGACTCAAAAAATTTTATTGAGGAAATAATTGCGATTGACTATATCCTAAGCAGCATCTTTACTCAACAGCAAAAAAGTTCACAGACAAGGAAAGAATTCTTTGCACTGCTAGTAGACGAAATAGTAAGGACAGCTCACAAAATTCTATCACAACATATTATCACAAATTATCGTATTGGATGATATCACTATGAATGGAGAGAAAAAAGGAGCATAGGATCAATTGCCACATCGAAGTTTGTAACGTCATGATAAGAAAGAACTTCAGATAGTAATCGGAGATTCAGAAGCGGTACTAACGAAGATAGTGATAACGACTTGGTTCACACCAACAGAAAAACAATCCAAAGTATGATTATGGACACGAGGGAATATCAGGCAGTTGGAGCACATCAAAGCTAAAAGTCTATGGGTATGTTGATAAATACATGGCAAATGTATTGCAGAGGCTGAAGACACTATTAGGCCCAGCAATAAGTTAATTTTAAAAGCGCTACGATGTAAGCACACTAAAATGGAAGAAATTATCATAAAATAAGTATTAGGTGCCTACCACGGATGAGAGGAAACCGCTGAATGAATGATGGAAGTCATTTCTAATCGACTTAAATTGGTCAGTGCATGTAATCCAATGATCGGTAATGGAGTACATTATCCCTATCAAAATACCATTGCCATATTCATGACATATACAGTTATTTCAAAGGCAAACTAACTCAGTTAACAAAGGAAGCTAGCAGGGCATTGCCAGTACTATGCAGATGTTGTTATTTATAGAAAGACCTTATGTCTCTATTGACTTCCCCCCGTTGATTTGCGTTAAAAATGCTGATATTAGAAGCAGAATTAATGTACATTACTTCATGCAGAGATCTGCTGAAATGTGCATTGGTTTCAACAAGAAAACGTATTTAAACGGGGGCTCCGCTCACTTAGGTCCAAGAACTGTTGTAGAAGTATCTTTTGGCAGTCCGTACTAGTAGTTTAGAGCAGCCTACTGGAAGGCTGTTCATGATTCATGTCTTTAATGTTCATTGTGTAAATTTTGCCCTTTTTTTATTTGCTAGTTTGTCACTATCATCCCAATCCAAAAGTCGTCACTTGCTCTCGCCATTATGGCCATCGCAATGCATAAGAAAGTGTCATCCTTCTACAAGTGTTATTTACTCTCTAATAGGAAGTTACGAATGTCATATTTTAGAACCGTCGAAGAGACTCTTATGTCGAAGAGAATTATTATCATATCTATCTAAGAGTTTGTCGTCAACAAAGGATTTATTGCTGTTGAGGATGACTCTATATTTTCTTATGAATCTTGCTTCAAAATACGGTAAGTGGTGTACCGCCAGTTTCTATGTTTTCAAATCTTGTAGAATTGTATTATACATTTGTACTTCCACTTGGTGTGACATTTTAAACCAAACCTTGTTGGATTTCTCCTTTACAAGATCTTTTATCAATGGCTAGTAAAAATTTGCATCATTACGTTTAGTCAACTTCAAATATGCATCCGATCTTTTTACTTCTTATATCTGCAGGGAAGCCTCCGCGTTATCTAAGGATTCCATTGAAATAGACATAAAAATAATCACAATGTAGATAACGTGTTTGAAAGTTTACCCTAATTAAAAGGTGATAGCGACACCAAATATCACCCACCTCCTGCTACAAAAGTGTTTTAAATTCCGAAATGGAAATGTTGTGAAGAAAAGTATGGTATATTAAGTATATTAGTATATCATAAACATGTTAGGAATGAAGTTGTAAGTAGCTTTCAAAATGCGATGCTTGCGGAACCCGTGCTCCGTGGAATGGTTTGGTTGGGTCGACCCTCTTTTTGTGCCTCGAAGGATTTCATGACATTTTAATCCCAAATCGGCTGTTATGGTCGTTATAGTAATAACAAATTCACGTAAATAGCTAATCCTAACGAGTAAACTGGCGTACTTCACAGTTTGGATAACGACTTCTCCTTGTTCTGTGGCTTTGATAGATTTTTCGTTAGGAAAAGATACGTCACACACCGGCCCATGACATTGCTTTGAAGTTTTAAATTCTCCACGACCTTGAGGGATTCAAATTTTATGCATTGAAGCTGATGGATCCACAAGTTATTTATCTTATTTTATTAGAGAAAGATTTCGTTTTTGCCCTTTTTCAGCTGCTGCGCAGGATCTGATTCGAACAACGGGATGCTTAGAAAAACTAATCAACGTATACAAGTAGGTATTCAAATATCATTTTAACACAGAAAAATTAAACACAATATTTTTCATTATCGGACTAGATTCGCTTGTTTGGTCTTGGAAGAATCAACTCGCGCAACTCCAGTTGAGCTTTGCTTCTCAAAACATAATGGAATCACTTCTAATGCTTAAGGCAGCTCTTTTGTAGATCAAAGTGCATATCCTCGTTCACAATTATAGGTCGATTGGTACGTTTAGCTGATTCCTCTCACGGAAATTATAAGAGTTTTTTTAAGTATACAAAATATTTCTCCACTTACAGTCTATTTAATACTTACTTAAAACGTGAATTGTTATTTGAGGATATATTTAATCGAAAGTAGACTACAGCTCCAAAATCCAACTAGAATCCTTCACAGTTGTTTAAATGTAAGAAGTTCAAGTAAGAAAAGAAGGTCTTCACGGAAATAAAGGACCGTTTAAACAGGCAATACGAAGCTTATGGGGAAACATCTTCATTAAACAGAGCATTTATAGCAGAAACAGTAATGATGATCATTTTCAGCCCAACTAGTGACATTACTTTCTCATAAATCGGGTTGATTTTGACATTGCAATTGTTCCTTTTTCCTGCTAATTTGAATGGCTATGGTAATAATAATGAAGAAAATGACGATTTTTTTAATTTTGATAGTGATGGGGAAGATAAATGTTATGTTTATGATATCACCGATGAAAAATAAGTTGCCCCGTTTTTTATAGATACATATTGACTGATATTATTGAGCTGTTTAAATTTGTACCATAAATGGCCAGTGCTTTGATTAATCAAATCATTTACCCGTTTTAGAAAGTGTCTTCTTTCATATATTCTAATGATGCAGACATCAAAAAAAGTATTGTTTTTCTTTAACATCTGTTTGTATATTTAAAGAGAAAATTTGCCTCTGGAATCACAAAAGGTATCGGAAAGTTCAAGCTGGATCGATGCTGTTGATTCTGCAGATAAGGACACCGGATTATGGAAAGCGATTTCAGCAACCCTAACAGCGGTTGTGAACAACCCTCAGAATGGTTTGTACCTTATCTTTCATGACAAACTATTAATTTTGCAATACCAACCTAGCAGTCTGAACCTTAACAAGAAGTGAAGAGGATAAGTATATTAACAGAGTACTACCTAAGATCTGTCTGGTCCCCTTTATGTTATAAATTATCTGGTGTAGCCTGTACAGTTTGTGTTTTTTTGACTGCAAATTGTTTCAAGATGGGCAACAGTAAATAAAGTATGGCAAAGACCCCTATACCCTCGAGATAGTTGAGAAAAGCGTAAAATTACAATTTCATCAGGTTCAAAATGTCAAAATGAAGAAAAATCGGTACTTTCCAGAAATCTTGTAATTAGTAAAAAAGTTTCCAGTTCAGCAAGAAGAAAATTGTGTTCCATATGGTAACCAAATGTTATAGTAAATTTATCAGCTATTTATTCAGAATAGACGAGTGAATGTTGCGTAAAATCCTAGGAGAGACGGGGCCCTGCTTAAATGGATATATGTTTAAGAGCAAGGCGTTGCCAATGCCAAGAAACCTTAAACGCGCACCTTAAGTCTAGAAGAAAGTTGCCCCAGTTTTCTTTACGGAAACTGCACCGCTTTGTTGAAGCAATGACATACATTACTTATTTTTACTCTGTTTAGCTTGGTTAGCATATTTTACGCTGATTATCAAGAAATATCAAGGAGCTTATTTAATTTTGATGATTTTTTAAAAGTATGCAGAGTACTTATATGTCCGCCGAAGAATGCAGTTTAGGCTACAAAGTTTGTGAATCTGTTTCGTATCGAAAAATACCAGAAATACCCTCTTAGTAGCAATACCCGCTAGCAATATTTTGCCAGTTATTCAAAACGAAAATTTTCAGGTATAATTGTCCTCTGTTCACAGAAAAGTGACCAATGATATGAAGGACAATTGTCGCTATCTTGTGGTGGTACAGCTCTTGACACTCGTCGTATGTGTGTGTGTGTGTGTGCTAGCGATATCTACTTTTAATGAATAGGGTGGCAAGACTTAAAGCTTGAGTATATTCGGATGTTAGCTTTTCCACGTTTTTCTATATTTCTACTTATGCCTCAACAGTACAAACTCGAACGTTAGCGCCCCAGTACATAAATAGCTTGGAGACTAGAAATTGAGAACTACTCTACGTTGCGATGTTTTGCAAGACTGACATTTTACGGAGCATTGGGAGTTCAGCTTGTTCAGATGTTAGTCCATCTTGCTGACAAAGGTCTTAAATTTTTGATAGGACATATTTGGAAGAAAAGAGCGTTTTCTGCCACCATGGGCAGTATGACAGGTTTTGTACGGTGTATTAAGTGCACTTCATTAAATACCTAACTTAGTATCAATGTTATCTCGCGTTTACTTATATAACATTTGAATTAGGAAAGTGATAATTCTTTCAAATTCCTTTATAGTTGACAACCAGATGTGTTGCTGTTGTTTGATTCCGAGAGCATTGACTGTTCTGAAGTCAAATCAAGTATCAGACTTGTGGTTTTCTGCACTTCATTTCATCACGCAATGCATAGATAGCAACGGTAAATGCCATTTGTTTCCCCCATAGTACCTTGAGACACACAAGTGACCTTTAAAGTTTCCTATCAGCCTTGCTCCTATAACGTAAACATACTCACTGAATGTTTAGATTTATTCCTCTTTTCCGGGTATGATTATGTTAGGTCATAGTAGGTTGGGTTGGTAAATTATGCAATGAGGTATTGTTGATGAAAAGAATGTCGTTCAGGTCTCTCGTGAGAGTGACTTCGTTTAACATTTCGCTTTTCTGATATACCGTTCGAGGAATGCGTGTGTAGCATTCCATAGGAATAGACTTACTTATGATAAAAGGTGATATTAGGATAATAAGAATGATCTTGTTGCGGTATGTCGATCTATTGATGATCAAATAATATCTAATCAATCGTAATGCTATATACAGTAGATTATAGGAACAGTTGAGAGCACACTGTCATCGCAACATGTCAACTGGCTACTGTCAAGACTTAAGGATGTGAGTCTGTTATGATGTTATATAATATAATATTCATCCCCTGACGTGATAGAATAGGATTGTGAAAGAATAGGAATAAAGCAAAAAGCCTCAAAATTCGTCAAATTCGAACAACTTAAACTGGATTTAAGACGGAGTGCGTTACTTAGAAGGCCCTACAGGTCTTACAAGCAATATTTCTAGATTAGGTCGAATGACAATGACATGTTTGTCTGGTAGACTTTACGAATATTTCTGGCCTGTAAATGTACTAAAAATGTGATACTGCTTGGCGAAATGGTAGCAAGGCGTCAAGGTAAAAAATGGCAACAAGGTTATTGGCAGGCGGGATTGTAAATGTCGAACTTGTAGGAGAGGAAATGCGACCATGAATGATGTTTAGAGATATAAGACAAGGTAGCTGAATCGATGTTATTTGTAGTCTTTGCAGAAAAGAAGAGGCAAAGAGTTCCTTGGGAGAAGGTTTTTTTGAACCTAAAAAGTAATTAATTTTAGGTTAAGAAAAGGTGTTGAACGCAAAATACTGCCTTTTAAACAGGATGTTATGTGCTCAATAGACTCCATACTCGAATAATAGAATTGCAATTTATCTTTATATTAGTTGATGCGACAATGTAGTATTAAAAAGAACAAGCATAAGAAGAACGCGCGTTTAGGTAAATTCTTTACCTACGAGCCCGAAAATAAAAAAAATAATGGAAGAAACTGTGGAAGACGGATATTTGTTTTTGAGTGTACTGTTGTATAAACCGGAAATCTAGAAGGTCTAGAAGTCCCTGGTTCAACGAGGCAAAACGTTTAGTATGTTGGTGTGGAGAGCATACGAGAATGTTACCTCGGTAGGAAAGAGGAAAAAATGTGTCGGAATTTAACAATATTCATTAATAAAAGGAGGCTGATTAAAAAAGAGATAGAAAAGCTGAAAAGTCTCATTTGTTGAGACATGTAACACATAGCTACGTCATTACATTTTAAAGAACCTGCCCTTGTTATATTGATAATCTTGATTTATACGCAAAGGAATTTATATCTCTTATTGATTATTATGCAAGCATATCTTGGAGGATATTGGGTATAATAGGGATAAAGCGTAGGTAATTTATGTCCCCTCGGAAACCCTTTCTAAAACAATTAACTTTCATGGTACTGTGAGTGGCAACGTACCTCAGAAAGGGATATGCTTACTGGAAATGTTTGAAACGTGTCTCGTTTAGAATATGACGTACAGAGTTGTAGACGATTAGAGGTGTTTACACGGTTTAGGGAAGAGAGTTCCAGCTTAAGAGGTTGAAAAATTTAGGAGATAGTGACAGTTTTTTTAAAAGGAAACGTTTTTCTACATCTAAAATGTCACTGTGTCAATAAGATATTATAGGTATCAAATGACTTGTTTGTCATTTTTTTTCGAGTTTGATATAGTGTTTTCATGTAAATTTTACTTTTATGCAGATGAAGCGAAGAAACGTTTCATAATGATAAGTGGACATTCTGTGCTAATCGAATTTGTAACCCTTCGCGCTGAAGAACATAAGTATATGAAAGACGGAGCCTTTCCATTGGCAATAACGTCTTTAACAACACTGATGGACGTATCAGGTATTTGTTTACATCTTGTTTGCCTCACTTTCTTTTCATAGACGACACATGTAGGTTGCACCAATGATGTTATACGGAAAATGTTATGCAATTTTTTATTAATATAATGACTTAAGTATTATGTAACAAGAATGCACACACAGTAAATTTTTGGATGAACTCTATAACTTTTTGAAGTAAGAGAATATTGATCCATCGATTTTCTATTGTGGGTTCTGGTTACAATTGGGCCTTAGCTCAGCTCCAAGGTTCCAAGTAATCCATAGGCAGATGTCAGTGGAGTTTCCACAAGTAACATGCACATTACACTTACATTTAGCAAAATCGTGCTAGGAGAGGAGCTTTTTCTAAGCGAAATAAAGTAGTCGAGTTACCATTTACGTGGAGAGGGCAATTATTTTGTCGTTTCTCTTGCCAAGGTGTCTCTGCTACTACAGATAAAAGCGCGGTCGTGGAGTTAAACGAGAAGTTTAAGCCTGTTCACAAAACGGAGTGCTTCATTTCGTTTTTTGTCAGAGATCGGGAGCCTTCACCCTTTTGTGTAGGACTATTGAATAAATAATAATTGAGGTTTAATCATACTCCCACCATGAATGTGAAATTGGTGATGAAGTCACGCCTATGTAGTTTCAAAAAGGGTATCTCTTAAATTTGCTCCGCAAACGGCATAGTTACTTTAACAAGTTTCTTATCTTTATTGGAGGAGAAGAAACATTTACATTTAGCTTCATTTAAGATCCCAGGTTATTGCGTGAATTATGCATTATGAAGATATCACTTTACTTTTATGTGACCTACAGAGCTGCAAATAAGATTTGCTTTTCCAGCACAAATCACCACTTATATACGTGCTTCTCGCTTAATGTACTTTAATTTGTATCGGGGTTTTTTTCTCAGATAATGTTAAAGTTGCTTCCGGAAAAAATGGTCTGGTAAAAACAATTCTGAAAATACTCGAATTTGAAGACGGACGTAACGAGGACATTTTGAATCTTTCTCTGTACTGTCTGGCGAAGGCTACCGATAAATGTGGTAAGTTAACGAATTATAATCTCAATGGTGCTACGTTTATCCGAATTATGTACAAAATGTATGCCCTTGAATTGATTGTGTGGTGCTGTATGCGAACCTATGTTTGCAGTCGTGTGATGGGATACTATTAGTCCTGCGCTTTACGCCCGAGATGTATTACACGAGAGACCATGCAAGAAGAAAAGAAACCGAACTCTGTATCCGCTGCGTCAGCGATTGCCAGTCAATTTTTAGGCTGTGTACAACTATTCTGAGCTTGAGATACTGTGTGTCGTACGTTCCCTCTTCGTCTTCTCAGATTAGCAGAAACACCGATAAAAAAACCAAGCCTAATCTCTGTAAACAAAAGGACTTTATTTTACAAACTTATTTATTTAGCAGCATATGAAACCGTTGTTGATTTGTTTTCTTTACGACTGTTTTCAGTGTTGCCGAGTTTCATATTTTCAGCAATTTACACGCCTAACTGTTCCAGTGCTTACTTATTTACTCACTCCATGGTTTATCGTGGCGTTTGTCGTGGTGGTTCGAGGGTTGGACGCTGCCGGAAGACAATCCTTTTCCTGGTTAATGGCCCTGCACCATTTACTGTGTTCATTGTAGTCCTGCGGATTTAATTATATTGATTGCACATCTGATCTTGTATTCCGGATCTATACTTTCGTGAGCTACCTCTAGGCTACGTGTCTGGGAGATCAAATTTCCTAATCTTTTTGGGCAAACAATCCCCGTCCATCCTTATGACTGGACTGAACTAAGGTGGTCTGTTATGTCTGATTACTACATCGAGGCTCCTTAAACCTAGCACTTGATATAGTTTGAACACTGGGAATCTTTCGTGTGTATGTGCGTGTGCTTTGCACGGGTTCTTTGTAGCATAATAATTTAATATCAGCACAGTCTCTCTTATTCATGTGTGCTACGTGGCCAGGTCTCAGAACAAGACAATACACTTTTGACACGCGTACCATAAACTTAGCCATATTTTGATAGGGATGGGCCTCTCTTAGTAAGAACAGGCAGGAGCACACTAAACTTTTTTGCATTCACTAGCTGTGCGAGCTGTTTTGGCATCACTCCAGCCTCCACTCTGACCTACTAAGTCAGCATGGTAACAGCATGACTTGTAAAAGTGCCCATTCAAAATGTCGCTGTACAGACAAGTGGGTAAGAGTTGAAAGGAGTTTTCGCACCGCTTGTAGGGATATATGGGGTTTTATTTTAGAGTTGCATTTATGCCAGAGCATCTGTAATGTATCCACTTTTTTCATGCAGAGCAACAGATTTTCCCACTCTAGTTACTACACAGGGGAATCTACCAGAACCTTTCTTACGACTACCATCCGTGTATTTACTGATTACAACCTAAATCTTTTCAAAATTTAGTTTATGACTCTGTCTTTCAAGTCCATTTCAAAGTGGAAAAATTGGCTCAAGCTCTTTTTATGATTCTACAGTAAGTGAATGATCATCTGTCTACAGTAGTACCTAGGGTAGACTGCACAAAGATTGTGCCTTCACTAAAATAATAAACAGAAGATGGCTTACTTCTTAGCCTTGGTGAACACCACTATTCACAGGAAAACTGTAGCTGTAGCATCTTTTCCCTCAAACGTGGGAACAGGCATTGCGTATGTATTATGAGCTACAGAAGCTATCCATTATTCAATCTTACGCTCTCGCATGCCCCACAGCAGAACTGATCTCTCCAACCCCTCAAACTTCTTTTCAAGATCCACAAAAGGTAAATTATAGTACTCTTTTCTTTGACGAGTTCTTCTCTTGAAGTGGATGGGGTATGAAAAGGGCGTCTGCTGGTCCACCTTCACAGGCTTGAATCCGAAGTGCACTGTGTTAATGTTAATCCTGTCTCTGATAATTGGGTGAAGGACTAGTTCAACGATTTTTAATGTTTGGAGTTTTAACCATCGGTGCTTGTCTTTACCTAAAGCATCTCACATGACTCTTTAGCAGTTTATTAAGTAGAAGTGGTCCCACTGGTTCGATCTTAGCTGCCGTTTGATTATTCCATTCGTACAGCTAGCTAATATTTCAATAATGAAAGACCGTCTAAGTAATTTTAACATTTTTGTTGTATTTCGAAAAGGTAGTTTACGCACCTGTGCGTGTGTGTTATGAATGGGCTGGAATTTTCACCTCTGGGCTGTACGCTAGTGATGATGGGTCCCTAAGGAACGCAATACAGCAGTCTCTTATGAGAGTCTCATGCCTCCCAAATCCCTGAGTCGTTGCACGATGACATACCTTCGTCCTTCTCATCACTGTTCATGTTCTACTTTTGGCCATAGTATATTACAAACGTAACTCTCTTCTTTGCAATGCAGCATTCGTCTCGAGTCCCAAGGGCGTTTTGCCATGCCTACCAGTTACAACACTCAGCAAGTTTAAGCTGAGAGTTCCACCACCAGGTTTGATAATACGTGTGTGGTTTACCTTTTGATTGCCCACAAGTCCTCCTGCAAGTGTCAAGAACGCCTGAGTTTAGAGCGGGCGATCTTCATTGCTATTTGTGAGCAGTGTACCCCTTTGAAGGTTTTCAGGAAGTAACCTTACTTTCTTAGGCCTGGAGTTTCCTTACCCGTCACTTTGGTCTGCGTTGTTGCGGTTTTTTGATAATATTTGTAGGTACCAATAGTGGCATAGCCAAAGAAAATAGTTGGTTTACGAAGTAGAAAAGCAGGACGAAGGCTCAAAAGCAATCTCTTTAGGAAATCTTCAAGCACAAAACAAAACGAAAAGACCTAGCGGTGGACAATGTAGCCTGAAAATCCCTTCCGTCTCAAAATCTACCAAGTTTCTTAAAAAATGATTTTTAAAGACATTTACTGTAAATTTGATAAGAGGACAAACGGTTTTCGTGAAAAGTGGAAAGAGTATTAAAAACTGAAACAAAAATGCACTCTCAAACATCCCATACAACCAGAATCATCCAGCTCCCAAAGAGTGACAGGAGTTGAGCTCCGAAATATGCCAATATAGGTATGCGCATAACTCGCTAGCCGATTGATTCATTACCAAAACCTTTAGGAGGTCATGCCATCCGGGGAAGAGAGGACAAAACTCCTGGTGGTATTTTGGCACTGACTCATTCATCTGACCATAGTCTATGAGAAGCTTTTTTTTCAGAAAAGCGATAAAAACAGTGAGAGCTTAATATCATAGTACTTGTTAGATAATAAATTGATTAATATTCGTGAAGTTTATTTGGAGGTTTTTATCCAATTTCTTAGTAATTTTTACTTCTGGCCAGCTGGACAAGCAGGACCTCTATCCACGCCACTGGGTTTCCAGTCACACACTCCAAGTCCATCCTGCATAATACAATCTTCTCATCCAATAATCTTTTGTGACTTTAACACCCCACAGCCTCCGGGGTCTAGTTGTTAAGGAATTGGACTCACATGCCAGAGGTTGTGGGTTCGGTTGGACTATCGGTTGGGGATGGCAACGGGAGAACACAGCTGTAATACTGCTCTCTCCCTAAGACATTACTCACTCTGAATACGCTCGAAATCGAGTATGCCACCACAAAAACCACCAAAAAATATCCTACAGACCTGATTCTCGTCCCAAAAGGTAGTTAATCTCTGTTTTGGACTGATTTGATACATTCAGTATTAGTTCAGTAGCAGATTTGACAAAAAAGATGTTAGCAATGACCATCTGGGTTGCAATACAGAGTTTTAGAAGTCTAATTTCCTCAGAATGTTTAACACCAAAGCCTTAATTTCCATGAGACATTTCGTACCCAGATGCTTGCTTACCCACATGACAATTGAAATCAGCATCAATGAGTGATTCCTGACGTGTTATGGTAGATAGTTCTGTTAGTAGTCAATGATAGCAAACGTCTTTCTCTTCAACTGCCCTCTTCATTTGTGGTTCATAGATGCTCAAAATATTCAGGAAGGTCTTGCTAATAAGGATTCTCACATTGGTTATTCTGTCGTTAATTCATGATCCGCCTCTCAGCTATGAATACACCAACCCCAACAGTGCCATGGTATTATCAATTCAGAAAATCTTGTCAAACGCGTCTTTGCTCTGAGTTTTTGTTACTGAAGCACCTCTCCATCGTGTTTCTTGACCACAGAAGTTATTAAATCTGCGTCTTGTGAGCATCTCCACTATCTCAACTTATTTCCTACGCAATGCCCCATCATTTAGAGGTGCGATGCGTACCTTTTGTGGCATAGTAGAAAAAAATCTTCTACGCGCATGTCGCACCCCAGTAATGCCTCATACCATTTCGATCCTGCTGGCTTTCCCTCCTCATCATTTTACGAGGGCCCAGAGTTTTCACCATATGTAAACTATATTTTGTGACCGTCATCTATTATACAGTGTGCTTGAGACAGAGGTTTTGTTGCGTGATGCCCTTCCTGACGCCAATCAGTTGGCTAGTAAGGTAACGTTCTGTGGCGCTGAACTTCAATAGACACAACGGACCCACAGACGTGGTGCCGACAGATACCACACTAGAGTAACACTGGATTTTCCTGAGCCTCTAGTTAGTTGGGGTTTGATGATAAACTGTAGGTACTTAGCCTGTTCACCTTTTTTAAGACCTGACAGGTAATATCTCTCCGACGACAGCCTCAGCACAGCTTCCCTTACACCTCTAAGCCAGTGTAAGGTCAATAGAATTGACTTCAGATAGACGTCTCTTACAAAAATTTTTCTTATATAGTTTTTATGAGAAACAATTAAGATGTGTAGAGCATACCTTTTCGTCTCTGATTAAGAAAGACTGATACATAAAGGTAATAAATGTGTGAATTCCTAGAGGATATCACCGTTTATTTCCTATTCTTGTGAATTTTTGCCGTTTTTGTTCTGGTTTATGTATTACTTTTACTTGTCATCAACCAGGCTTTAACATATGATATTTTCCCCCGAAGATGATCACATATTTGCACAGAAACACTAATTCAATTTCAACAAAGTTGCAGATAGGTACAGCTTTACCACAAAATGTTTGGGTTTTTATGAAAACATGTAGTAAAATCTCCTAGAAAACCATTAAATGCAGATGCTGTGAAATTTGCATTGGTTTCCAATCTTAAGTCTCATCGTTTTTGTTATTGTTCTCGCTGCTATCGCCTACTAACGATAATTCTGCAATTGCTTCTGCTGATTCAGAATCAGTAACTTTTTCTATGAAAGAATCACCTGAAGATGTGTTGTATAGGATTTATAAATATTGGACGCCTAAATTATAGCTAGGTCGTAAAACAATTTTAATTCCAGTCCTTCTTTCTGTAGTATTAGCATACGCTGCACGAACTGTATCATATTGTCGTCTGAGTGCTCTGTCATTATCTCCTGATGTTTGAGGTCACATTATACCAAATTTTTCGATCCCAAGCACTTCTTATTACCTCCATTTTCTTGATTTTAGATACTTTGTTATTGTCTCGACATTTGAGATCTTCTATCGACCTTCAAATCTTTCCCCTTTATCATTCGTCTTACACTCAACCACTCATACTGACCAATTCTCATAATGGAACCAAAGAATTGAAATTTCGTACAGTTTTTTAATCATCTTCACTATGAAAACAGGTGTTCTACAAGGTGAAACACTAGCACCTTTCCTCTTTATTATCACCCTCGATTATGTCCTAAGAACCGCACTCGACAAAAACTGCCACTTAGGTTTTACCTTAACGCCAAGACAATCAAAGCGACACCCAACAAAGAACATTACTGATGTTGACTATGCAGACGACCTCGCCCTCACTGCAAACACTATAACCAATGCCACAGCACTTCTACATCACCTGGAAAGAGAAGCTAAAGTGGTAGGCCTAAATGTCAATGCATCAA
>JAAAKL020005479.1:0-19256 GCA_010016065.2 Carybdea cf. marsupialis auct. non (Linnaeus, 1758)
TCATTTTTCCTATCGTGACTTAGATGTCGTCATTGGTGCTGAAACATTCGATTTGGGAACAATGTGCTGCTTATTCAAGAGGACGCCAATTATCATAACTTCATTAGTGGCATAGAGCTTGAAAATTGCCTTAAATAACGAATTCATAATGCTACAGATTTTTTGTAACACTGTAGTCAAAGCAATTTCAAATTATTATTATTATTATTATTATTATTAATTATTATTTTCAAATTATTATTAAGTATTATTTTCAAATTATTACTATTATTATTTTCAAATTATTATTATTATTTTCAAATTATTATTATTATTATTTTCAAATTATTTTTTTGGACAAAGCACAGCCTTCTATGTTCTGGTAAATGTAGCTGCTATAGCTGCAAGATGAAATAGAGATCTCGCCCTGGCGAATATCGTAAAGCCATGTGCTTAATGACTGTCAGCACTAGATTGGTATTCGATCAACGTAAGACGATTGCCGAGCTACTTTTCGAAGAGTTAGTTTTAAAAACACAATTAGCTAAATCGTTCGCAGCCTCATTAAGTTCTATTATTCTTTCCAGCAGTCTCTGGGATGCACGTCTAATATACCCAACTTCACAGAGACGTGTGGGTTTCTAAAACAATGAGAAACTCGCACGCTTTTGTGATGTCGAGTAGAGACACAGAGAATGGAGGGTGGAATTGAGCTATATGTGTCAGCTTTCACGGAGCTATTGATGACAGAGAGTACGCCCTTTTAGTTGGTAGGCAACACCTTTTGGGTGTAATACGAAACTCTCTATTTCATCAAGTAAGTTCTAGTTACGGTTGTATCCATCTTCTTCCCAAATTTTAATGAGCATTTCCGTTTCATGCTAGTCGTTGGTAAACTGCCCACCTCATTGCCCCGTGTTTTGTATCAGACAAAAAATTAAAGCCTTATTGGATACAATAATATTAATGACATTTTAAAAGTATACTCTTTCCAGTAATAGATTTTTGTACTCCTTCTCTTGTGTTAACTGAAACAGCCCTCTAGTTTTCGTACTTTCGTAAGAAAGAAATATGCCCAATTATGATGAAGGAAATTATTTAAATAATTGAAGTAATCATTGGGCGCCAGGGATACCCCAGACGCCTCCAATGACCTTAACTCTTTTTTATATTGTGCTGTTCAGTTTTTAGTGACAGTATAGGTGTTTAGTTTTGGCCGTGGTCTAGTGGTTCTGGAATCGGATTCACATGCCAGAGGTTGTGGGTTCCATTCTCGTCTAGCCCTATAATAAGACTATCATTTGGGGAAGGCAATGGGAGACCACCTCTGAAAATGTGCTCCTTCCCCAGGACACTCTCACTCTGGCTGGGCGATAGCCTACATTCGACATATGTTCGAGTATGCCACCAGAAAAAAAAAATATAAGTGTTTAGTGTTCCTTTGCATCATAAAAAACTGCGTCTTTCTTTTGGAAGCAAGGATACTTTAAATGGTCAAACAGTTTGGTTGGTTTAATGTAGAGGAGCTCATTGAAACTGTACCACTTTGATACATGTTTGTTAGAATTGCACTTCTAATCGGAATGTTGATATAGGCTAGGAAAGTTGAGGTACAATGATACACTTGAAACACACATAGACTAAATTTAGACAATTTGGAAAACCATCTACTTTCTAGCAACTTTTCTTAGGCTTAATTTGCTTACGTCGACTGCTGAATTCAATCTGCAAGTAAAAAAAAATTGAAAACAATTATATAGCTTCAGTTTTCTTTCATTCACAAAAGAGCTAGCTCTTCTCAAGTGATTTTAAGTTAGTGGTAGGGAAAGTCAAGAACTCGACTTTTGCATTTTCATGAAAAGAGCATAAATTTTGTACTATCTTACTGTCATTTGCTCCTACGCAATCTAAATCGGCCGTGTTGACATCTATTCCTATAACATAAATATGGACTTTTTTAGGTTATTGAGTGTCCATCTATCTACAGGAAAACATTTGTTGTTTTATGTAATCGTCGAAAATTTTAGGAAGATTTCTCCATGCCTTTCTGCAACCTATTCCATCCTTTTTCATCTGCCAGAAAAAATGAAGTTGAAATGTGTACTTGAGGAAGGCTTAATATATTGACATATGATCATATGCTTGACTAGTGACTTTGCTTGTACGCCTCTGAGAATTTCCGTAGTCGATTATGATGTAGTGGGAAAATACAATCAGTCACGTTTCCCATCAACAAACTTATAATTTAATTGCATTTGTGATGATATTTATGTAAATGATATACGATCAAGTTTTAAAAATGTTGTTAGGGGCAGCTAATTGATGATATAGTATGATAGATCCTTGTGAACTGTATAAAGTATTGTGCGTACTTATCAAGTCAAGGCTACTTCAGTCGTGTAAACTATGATATTTGTAACTGCGTATGTTCCTTTTAGAATGAATCCCTCTGATACCTTGAGCAGAAAATTAACAGGTTTTTGACGAAACTCTGAAATTATTTTGTTTCATCTTATTATGGATTTGAATTAGACAGACGCCATTTCATTGCAGGCTTGAAATAACAGATAGTTGATGATAAGAGCTGCACTTGAATTAGACCTTTTCTGTCTAACAATCTTGTCTATTCTCAATCAGAAATAGAATCTGTTGACCGTTTAGGTTTCCACATGCATCCTTGATTTGAAAATTAAACTTCAGTTACTCAATACTCACTTCATCAGATTCCTTCTTGACACAGCAGGCCAAACAAGTAATTACTGTATTAGTTACATGAAAGACCTAACCTGTCATTCCATGAAACACTCATGTCAATTTACAACAGAATAAATATAAAATTTATGTCGAATGACTAGTTATAACAGCGAAATGAAACACTTGTCACATTCTCAGCATATAAATTTTTAATTTTTCATTCTTGGTGGCGTCCATCCTCAACTGTGTATGATGAAGGCTCCCTGATGTTAGAACCCAGGCCTGCTAAGCTAAAATTTACGAACTCGATAGGACAGTATTTCGAAAGGAGGCTTCAAATTCATGAAATCAGGCTGTGACTCTGAATTCATGAAATCAAATGTAACTGTGTTGATGTAGTTCTTATAGTTCTGAAGTCACAATTTATACAAACAATTGGTTGACTTTTTAGAATTTACACGACATTCTATATCCCTTTATATTGCCTAAGTTTGAATTGTAGATAGAGTTGTATTTTTTTTGATTTTCTTTAATTTTGAAACTAATGGTTGTCACGCTTTATGCTACAGTTCGTTGGCAATTGAGAGAAAGCGTTGTAAACGTGGCTAACATGTCTCAATAACACTGAGCAACATGGAATAACAAGACGTTAGCGAGCCGTCGAAAATAGATATAAATTAAACTTTGAGCTTGGTATTTGCAAGCTTCTGTTGCAGACACACCAAACATTCTGGCCGTTCAACATGAAACATTTGTAGGGCTATAACGTTGTCTAGGTATTTAAAACATAGACAAGTGGATGGACGTCAGTTTAATATACTATATTACTTTATTACTTCATTTTTGAACTCTTAGATGAATGGAGAGGAATAAAAAAAACTCTGAAGAGGAAAGAAGTGGGCAATGTTACTTTCAATTCAGTATAAATTTTGAGATGAACGATAAAATAAATTAAGAAATTTATTTCTGTTTCTGTAATCGGCTAGTATGTCACTGGCTACTTCTTCAATTCATTGTGTGTAAGAAGAAGAACTTTGATCCATAAGAACTTGTATTAGATCAAACATCCCGTTTGCTCTTCCAAAAGTGTTCCTCAATCGCAACAGTTGTAGCAAGATGCGGTTTTTTCCGATCAGTTTGGAAAGCAATGGGAAAAGATGGAACGAATGTCGCTGCAGTTGGAATAATTTCTGTGTTATAAAATCGTGATTTCTATCAAACTGCAAGCTTCTTAGTTTTACATTATGGAATGACGTTGGTGGTGCGGTGGTCTGGGAGCTGATACCAAGCACCGGAGAACAATCCTATAACACGTGCTCATCAGATATGTGATAACGGTGGATGATCAAAAAAGGTCAACCGGTATTCTTATGAAATTGTACAAGAATAAAACTGTATCGTGCTCCAGGAGTTCATTTTCAAACAGAACCTTTGATTCGGTTTTTATAATCTAATTCATGTAATTTGAAGATTCCTACTCAAAACAAGAATGGAGTAAACATACCCAGGCTATGTCCAACAAGGAGGCTATTTTATGGACGGTAGCAACCCTTGTCGAAAGTGTAAATTAAAACATCAGCTAACAGAAAGCTATTAGAGATGAGAGATCTTTCAACGAAGAAACATAGACAAGGAATAGAGATCTTTTTTTCATTACACATTCGAAGTACAGCTTGCAAGCAACGGTTGGCTGAAAATAAGCAATCCTCTTGATATCGGTTTCACATTGGGTACAAATATTATGCAAATTCAAATGATTGGCATTTGGAAATTATTCAGATAGATCTCTTTCTAAAAGTAGTGAAGTGCCTATCCTGTCAATTCATACTTCTTGAAACAATATATCAATATATTCTGTACTTTACAGTCTTCCATTTGTAGCTTCCCTACCGCACAAAATCAACACAAGGTAAAAGAAGGATTATTCCATCTTCTGAACGAGTTAATCTGTTGAGCACTTTTAATTAACATTGCTGCAAGAGAGAAAAACGCAAGATTTTGTTTGTTACTTTCTCTATGCAATAAATCTTATAATTTCTTTATGCCGAGCAGTTCCATTTCTATCTCTCATATTACCATCTCCCATAAATGATATTATTGAACAGTTTAAAAACTACCCTATATATTACATCCCCTCAAACAAACCTGCGGCGGAATTAACCTTTTAAGCCAACAATTTAATACGTGATTATAGGAGAGGCGTAATTCCTTTTTTTATGTGGCAGTAGGAGGCGAGGCTATATTTTGAAATCACGAACGACAGCTAATATTATACGTAAAATATATATTTGCCTGAATGGTTACAAATACTTACACGTCTGTCACTTGAAGCCTTTCTATTGGGCGAAGAAATACCGAACTATCTCTAAACTCAGGTAATAGTATTTTTAAAAAGTTCACAGCGGCAAGGAGTATGCCTCCTGATTTCTATATTCCATCTTGAGTAATGTTGATTCCCTGTTAAACGTATCTGCTATCAAGTACAGGCAAGGTGATATTATTTCCTTCCTGATGTCATAACGATATCTGTATTGAATATTCGTGTTTACAGTTTTAGCAACTATACCAATGTTGTTAATAACAAACATTAATCTTAAATGTCGATTTCAATATTCTATTCTATTGCATTAAATTGTATTAAATATTGAACTGCACTATTATTGCATTGCAAAAATTGTATTAAAAAGATCGAGAGCTAGCCAGTCCATTAAGGATGACACGATACAGAAGTAAAGTTAGAAGACAGGAAACGTACCTGCAAGATATAACTTTGGGGAAAGTATTTCTAGATGATGTATTTATTCCTTTGATAGGCAGAATATACTTTACTGATTAAAGATCCAAAATTTTGAGGTTTAGAAAATACAACGAGAAAACCAGTCGGGCGAGAAATGTTTTCTGGCAGTACGTGAAGAGCAATAAAGGGTAAGGAGTCTTTAAACTATATTTAGAAACAACAATGTCGTCTTCATGAAACCGAGGCTCACTTTGATGAGTAATAGATTGCAACAGGGTAAGCCCACTGGCCCAACCCCAATTTTCATATTTGTTAACTTTTCAAGAATTTTCGTCAGGTTTTCACTAATTTTATAGTCTCTATACTTGGTAGCAGAAATCCTTAATGAAAAGGGCTACCAAATTCAAAAATATAATATATTCAGAATTCTGTATACGGCTTGATCAATAGGGGAGAGGAGAGCCCTTGAATGATCTCCGAAAAAAGCAAGAAAACCCCACAAATAGGCAAAGATGTGATCGGATCGTTTTTAATAACATGCATTTCTTGTTGTTTTAGTAAGTGAAGTGGATTTAGATATGTGATATCTTTATTGCAGGGCTTGAGTATAGTAAGATAATGTTAGTTGCTATACAATAAATAATAATAGAATCAGTAGTGGTAGAAATAACGTTGTGGATGAAGAACATGTCAAAGGCAAAAATTGATATCCGATTACTTTTTAATAAAACAATGAGGTCTACGTATATTAGTACGCTAGTGTTAAAGATCGTGATGCAAAATTTCGGCGAAAGACGCCGTTCGTTTATTTTTAAGGGAAATTGAAAATTGTCATGTTTTAAATAGTTAAATATATATTTAGCCAAATCTGGGCATTTTCGCAATGGGATAACTAAATTTATCTTTAAAACATGACATATACTTGCATTTATAGACTTGTACAGAAGAGAAAGTGTTTATTTCTGCTTATTATGTTGCTCCTAAAAACTGAGTTGGAATATTTGTGTCATTTACATAGTTCAAGTCGATTAGGTGGACCCCATCGTACAAAAAAAATTTCTATTAATTTAAAATAAAAAATTGCATGTTGCCAATACGCCTAACTTTGTATTCCCCTCAAACTTCTCATTAAGTAAGTATGACCCAGCAATCGTATTTTACACACTGGAAGGAAGAAGAGATAAATACTTTACAATTATTATTTTGATCCCTATGAAGTTAAGAAGTCTTCAGCAGTTTCCGACGAAGGTTAACAGCTATTTTGTAGTCTTTGCAATGAAAGTGGTGATCTTGACAGATTACTGACCAGATTAGATAAAGTTTGGGGAATAAAGAGGAAAAATAATTTACAACGCAGGTGTTTCTAATTCTCTAAAAGTTTCAGATCTTCTAAGGTGTACAGACGGTATGAAAAATGAGAAACTAAAGAGCCGAAAGACGAAAGCACGATAAATTATGTTGTAATCTTGTGCTCGATATCAAATTTTGACTAATGTTTTAAATTGGAAAGATGAAGGCAGAAATAGACGGCCGAAGAGTATTGAGATACGGAAACAAGTTCCGCTTCAACCTAAAGAGTACAATGCGAATGGAGGGACGTTCAGCCAGACAATTGCTCCACTACAGTTGAACCCAATTCTTATTCTGATCTCTAAAAAGAAAACGGCTAACTGGGTTTCACTGCTTACCAGGAGGTATAATGAGAGATCGTTAAGTGGGTACGGGACTTCCTTTTGAGCATATGGAAGAAGAAAAGATGTACAGAAACGGCAGTTCAGGAAATTTGTTCAAGTCTATCAGTGAAAAAAGATCCATATGATTTCTGAAGTAACATGGGCATAGATCTATTACAACATGTAATGAAGGTCTTCAAAAGAATACTTAATACGCCTTTGTGTGACAGCGTGAACCCTAACGGTATGCAATTCGGTTTAATGAAGGGTCGAGGCACCCCACTTCGAGGCATCCCACTTGATGACAACATAACTATACAAAGTAAAGACTAGACAACTATATATCATGACTATGCATAAGAAATAAATGTAGAGATGAATCAATGTTATGAATATATATCTAGTTATATCATATCATGCCAGAAGAACTATTTCTAACAGCTACATGTAAAAAAGCTTAAAAAGGAGAAAGGTTATGATACAATAATGACAAGTTATATCAGCATACAAGGAAAGAAGCGTCCCAGAATAACTCCCTAGAAAAGCAGATATAAAATGCGACTTGACATGAACTGGTACCTGCACTTACCCCGTTTTATTTTTCTCGATGATGAAAAGCATCACAAGTAAATGCTGAAAGAGAATAATTGAGAGGTGATGTTTGGAGACGATTGTTTTAGTATGCTAGCAAATACGAGGGTATTTGTTGTCATAGACAAAATGAGAAAGAAAGCTGATAGAATAAAACGGAAGGTAAATTCACGAAAGAAGAAGTCGTGATTTCATGCAACTAACGTGCTTTACATTTCTGCAATCAATAACCTTACTATCGTTGGTGTAATTATATTTTGCTGTAGATTTATAACAAACTAAGAAAATTCATTGAAATTCATGGCGTTCCATTCTACAGAACGCAAGATTGTGATACTTAAATCAAGACAGAGGAAGAATCTTCAACATAGATAGTGCGATAATCAATCTGAGAGTAGGTTTTGGTATTTTAAGTATATTTTAAAAAATAAAAATCGCTGAATGAAAATTGTTGATAATCAGGAAGCACAGGACAGATAATTACTAAGTGCAAATTATCAAAAGCTTGATTTCAAGACTAGAGTTGGTACATGAACTTGGTCAAGTATTATAGTATTCGTAAGGAAAGGCTTGTTTCTCTATCGCCAAAAAAGTGTTCATCAGGTGTTAAAGGCAAAAAGGAGAATGCCATTGCTATTAGATGCAATTTTTAACTGTTATCTCCTCACAGAATTGCCTTATCGAAGCCTTCACAATGAAAGATTAAAAAATTGCTCTTCTTCCAGCTGTTCTCTTTGACAGATTGCAACACTGCAATTGGACAGAGAGTTGGAAAATCGGCAGGTGTGTTGACTGCTACAGGTTTTATCTTGCAAAATAAATTTGAGTGAGAACGGGGTGGAAAACATTTTTCCATCAACGTTAAAGCTCGACCGACCAGCTGAAAATTTCTTCTAAAGAAAAGTGAGGTAATCGGTTTTCTTTCTGTATCTGGAAATTTTAAAATGTTATTACTTTAGCAGTTAGTAATCAATAATGGTGGATTAATGATGTTTTTGTGTAGAGTATCATATAGAAATATTGTTGCTTAGTATGGGATGAGAGAGTGCAAATTTAAAGCTATTCTTAATTGCTGGTAAATTTTTACCGAGGACATCGGTTTTAAAAAAGTGTTTAGGTTTACTTTCTTCCTTTCCTTAGATGCACAAAGAGAACAATCTGTATGAATTGGACTCTATACTTTCCATTTGAAAGCGAGTTGTTCCTTTTTTACGACCATGTAGTTGTAAGCTTAGTGTCATTCATTATTCAAAAACATAAAAAATTTCGTTGCAAACTATGTTATTAAATTAAATTCGATTTGAACACCGCTCAGCTAACCACTCATAGAAACCTTGTGGTTCCTTAACGACTACCATAATATTTTTTGCACTATTTTCACCATATGTTTTCAATAGATTGATCAAGTAAGTCGTTTCAGAAAAGAAGTCAATGTCCATTTTGAAAGTCTAAATCTTACATTTTAGCCACATTTTCCTTCTCTAGTTTAGATACTAGTGTTTTCAGTAATGATAAAAACTATTAGAAATTGATCGAAAATGAAAATTTCATGTGACAGGATATAAAAGAATCGATGCAGTATAAACAGTATTATCTCCCAGGAATTATAAAATGAAGCCGGCTAAGATATAACCTGATTTATTGAGTTTTAGTTACAAAACTTCCTCGTTTCCAACAGACTTGAAAGAGCTGACTCCTTTTCTTCTTTTTATACGTACATATTTAAAAGAACTAAAAGATAATGTACGTTTATTGGCTTCTGTCAATGCATACGATGTTTTTCCTTTGTAGAATACTAGAATAGAAAACTATTACTTATGTTATTTGCTTCACAGTTTCCCTCACAAATTTTTAGCGTTTTTACCGCTTTTTCACTAATTCGATAACCTCATAGAAAATTTCACTGCATACTAACCGAAAATAAAGCAAGATGTCATTACAGTAATGCATATTCAAAGTTGACCGTAATGACTAGTTATTAATTCTACTACCGTCATTTTAATATTGTTTCTGACAGTAGATTTGCCGTACAACGCTGAAAAATAACGAAGGAAAAAGTTTATCTTGAAGGCCTAATGTTCAACCTGTTTCAGTTAATTAGGTATCCTGTTTTAGCAAAGTTAGGGCTTGATCAATCAGTTACATGTTTCTTCATTTTGAGGATGTGCCGTGCTTATCAAATACATATTAGCATTTTGAGCTGAACTTCACTTAATGGGACCACTTGAGCGAATCCCAGAAGGTGCTAAGGTGCTGTAGTTTGATATTGTGAAAGCAATAATTAAGTCTAGGCGAATACTTTGTTTACAATCCACGCCTTATATTATAGGTTCTTGACAGTAATGAATTTTAAGATAATTGTTTTGAGAAACTAATTCTCGCCGTTTTGTGATTGTGAGAATTTGCGAACTTATGCATTTGAATATTTATAACCCGATCTTTGTGGTGAGCATTAAAATATGCAAGGTAAAAAAAATGCAGTGTACATTGTTAGAGATTACAGGACGCTGTGATGGCCAAAGGGTTTACAAGTGATAGGCATTTGTTAATTTCTTACTATTTTTTGTTAATAGAAGAAAATTGGAATCTACATTGACCCTCGTCCTTCAAGATGAACGTTGTGTCCACATAGTACCAAAAGACATATTAAAGTTCATAACTCTACTTATTTCCAACATGCTCAAAATTGTGCAAATTCTTTGTCATGTAGATGACACATAAAGCATAGACAATATCCTCCATGTTCATGAAAAAGTTTCTGTAAGACTTGACCCTCCACATGATTTAAAGATTTGGTAGTATTGAACGAATATTTTGAGTAACCTTACCTTTCCATAGACATCAACTTTAATGATATGACGCCTTCGATGGACAAATTTAGATCTTGCACTTATGGATGATCCTCCGAGGTCTGTGTAGTGCTACGTTGTTTGTAGCAACAGGTGGTTACGCGAAAATCTACTCTCTCTCTCTCCCCTTCTGTCTCTTTGTCTAAAGTGAGTAGATAGCATTCTTAAACCAGTGCTTTTATGTTTCAGTATTTGCCGTCATCTTGTTCTTATGACATGCACGAAAGTGTAATAGAAAGCTCTCGGTAACTTGCTTGGATTGGAATTTAATATGGATGACACTTTTGAAACGGTTTAAGTAGCTTTTTACTTCCTTTCTGAAGTGAAAGTTTTATTTTGGAATGTTTGTTTGTAACTACTAGAGACTCTGACACTTGCGTATTGAGAATTTTTTTCTTTCCCGAGATTTTACTAGGTCTAAGCATTTATTTTCTTGGATCAATTAATCTAGCACCAGACGTTTTCCTTTAAAATGGGAAAACGTGTAGTTTTACATTATTGTAAGGAATGCTGCTTAGTTTAACAGAAACTTCGTCCCAACGGTGAACATTTTTGTAAGGTTTTTAACTTCCTAGAGCCCTTTGGATCCTCGTTTACGTGTATTATATTTAGCCCTAATATAAAATAGTGTGTGCTATATTCATATACGTTTACAATTTTAAACTAACTCTACGTCTACTGCGTGTGATCAACATTTTTCAAACGAGAACAAACTTGCTGTAGTTACATTTGCAAAGAATGCCACACAATCCAAAAAAAATTGAAAAGTCCTGTGTTCTGCCTGTAGCCAGTTTTAATGAGGCTGTAAAGTTCTGAAGTCGTATGTTTCCGCTAGTAATCAAATCTAGTACTTGATTTTGCTCTAATAGTTCCGAGGTACATGATGGCACCTTTTTTATCAAAAAAAATTCTGTGATATTATGTTAACTTTTTACAATCTTATGAGATTCATAAATGTTTTTGAGATATGGTAGAAGATTCTGCATCATGATTAAGGACCTTTCGAAAGTCTTGTTAATGTGAAACTTGTTTCCAACGAAAATATTTTTGTTAGACATTGCTTTGAAAACATTGCTTATTTAGTTTGTACGGACTTAAATACTTAAACATCAAGATGCTCTAAAAACATTCAATAGGTTCATTTTTATCGTCTATATGAATTTACTTTTTACCTTCAACGACATCTACCTTTCATGGAAGCTGTAAGAAAAATAAGAGAAAAGTTTGATGAAATTTCGCAAGCTGTTTGATATAGATAGCAGTTCGACACGCCCCTTCTAACATCACGTTTCAGTTGGATTCAGATGAAGTAGTAATTATGGAGATTTAATTACAGAGTGCTGAATTTTGAAGCCAGAGTAAACCTTTGGTCACCTTTGAATAATTTAAGTTAAATTGACATTTCTAGAAATAACATTCGCTTACAGGAATCGAACAATTTTTTATCCGTTTCTTATTTAATCATCGCATTTTTCTACAATAAACAACAGGCAGCTCCTGTCTTAAATAGTTCTTTTTCGAACTTTTACTTTGTGTTTGCCTACTTTGTTGTCTTATTCCTTTTATAATCACTTTTAATCAAGTGAATAGATAAAATCACATTTTTTGTTCTTCTTTTCTATACAACGTTGACGACTACTCTACCGCGGACCAAGCGTAATAGAAACTTACCTAGCGATTTATAACTTAATTTTCCTTTTTATTCTTGGTAGTTAAGAATTTTAAAGTATAAGTAATGGGAATATGAAACCACAGACACATTTTACATCAAAGTTTTGATGAAAACATAAATATAAGTATAGAGTCCGAAGAGTTAAAACATCCTCACTATAGTGATTAAAGTTTAAAAATTATTTTTGCTAGGCAGACGAAGGGAGCTTAAAAGTTAGATTAAAGAATGTCTGCATGATAACAAAGACAAATAGGTTGTTGTTCAAGATTCAACAAACATGCCGAAAATAAAGTTACTTATACATACTTCAACGGATTTTAACGCAAATTGATTCCAACTTCGATAATTTCATTTATCAAAAAATTGAAATATGTAAACGTGACCTACTAAAATAGAGTTTTTATCGCTTGGCCTCAATTTTTTTTATTTCTTGCAATCTAAAAATGATAAGGAATAACATTTTTCAAAGGATAAAACATCTAAACTATGGCTCAAAACTCGATCTGGTAGCCCTTAAACTGTGTTAACAATAACAAGACCAGGACTTAAACTCATGAACGCCTAGTCTAACATTTTCAACACATGATCGGATCCATATAGGTCCACATAGATCCACCTTGATTAACAGCTCTTTAAATGTTTCTTGATTTAAATAAGGCGAAGAATCAACTCATCGTGTTGTTATACAATCTGCAAAGCAATGGAACATTGGAAATATGAATAATCTATGATACATAGCTCAAAATTAATATGCTCGAACTAGAGGAAGTAGGTATGATGAATGGAGAGTACGGCTACTTTATGCTCTTTTGCATCCGATACTAGGTGTTTACACAATAATTGAGTTTGAATCGAAACTGGGGCTATACAGTTGACCTCTGATCGCGATGGGGGAGATGCATTAAGAATTTGAAGGATGAACTTACAAACTCTACACTTGCAAGAAATAGTAAGGGGGAAAAGATTAAACAACAAGTTTTACTTTAAGCCAAATACTCGGTTCAAAACTTTGCAACCAAATATGCGAAAACAGTACATTTGTATTCCAGTGGACAGCTCTAATCCCAACAGGGCCACTCTTAAAATAGCTGATCAAAACGAATTCACATCTACCAGATCTCCTGTAAACGCAAACCATTGAACTTTTAATTAAACTCTCTTTCTTTGTACATAAGATTTAAACAGCGCCTAATGGCAAAACAACGAACTTCGATGACCATTAGTAAATAAAACGTAAAATGCCTATAGAGACAAAAAGGAGAAAAACGAATTTTTCAGTAACAACTGATGAAGACCGTCATATTTTTAAGTATTTAAAATAAACTTTAAAGATGTAATATCAGAAGTAGCTGTTCAAATATGAAAAATACAACCACAGAAGTCATCCACAAAACGTAGCGTGAATAAAGTGTGCTGTGTTGATATTCAATGTTTTCCCGGCTGCCGTAACTTCTATTTGTAGACAGGAACGATTTGTCTTTTCATGCAGCCTTTCTGGTTAAGAACAAAGTTTCAGAGGACAATTATTGGTCAAAAACACATCAATAATCAGGCAACCCTTTTTCGACTGCTTCCTTTAAAACGCAGCTTGGGTAAAAGTTCGTAGCTTCCTTCTTGTATCTAATACTGACAATTTGTACTCGGAACGGTGTCAAACGAAAATGGCTTTTCAAAGAAAATAATAACATAGTTTCGCTGTTTAGTACTATTTTAAAGTTATATACTATACAATTTTGACTTTTACTTCATAAAGAAGATTCAGCTAGTATAATAAGCCTGTCGTCACGCTATCATTCTGTACCATAAAACTATTGAAAACTTGAATGAATAAATATAAATTCATATGTTCGATAGAGAAAGTGATGTTCAGTCACGTCCATACAACTATCTGCATTTGTATTTCAAACATTGGAAAAAACGTCCATTTTGTTACAAGCAGTCTTAACATGGGATATGGTACTGGCTTTGTTTCCGAGCTTACGCGGTCGAAGAACAGGTCCGTGGTGATGACCATGATATCTTATCCAAAGGTTTTTTTAAAAAGTAACGTTCTTTTGATACAACATCACATTAAAAGTTTCATTCAGAACTCACTACATCAACGTGGGTATTTTTTGAAAATTATAGTTTTGACAAAATTTTAAGCTCTCTACCTCCTCCTTATTAATAACGATGATCATTCAAAATTTAACAACGTTATGTTGTATAGGGGTAAGATATACCGTTTCAAAATTAAAAAAACTCTTCTCAAAATCTTACGACCTTTAACCAATTAAAGCGGTCAGTATTCATAGTTGGAATGAGTTTTAATTCAATTTTTTATGCTGGTATTCTTTAATTAGGTTTAACACTGTGGCTTAAGAAATTTATTGCCTGTCCCTAAATGCTAGGTCCTGTAAGGTTATCACTTTTCTACTTAATATTCTTAAAGGAACTTGTCAGCTAGCTTTGGCAGAAGAAACGAGACCCTAGTTATCGATTGATGATATTCTAGTTGGTATGTACAGGGCGTAAATGTTAGGGAGCACTATAAAGTAAAAAATAAGCGAGAAAATGCTACATAATTGACAAACGAACTTGTTCATCTGCTTAAAAAAATGCCGCTGGGTAAGTATAAATATGAAATTTATCAAATGACACTAACGGGGAACTATTTCACTTGAAGCTACAAAGGGTATTGCTTTGAGATAACAGGGGCACTAATATATATTTGATGAAAAGGGGGCACTTAAATCAATCACGAGGTTATATGATTATAAAGAAGTAGAAAAAGAATGTTAACTCCTTCCCAAATGGCAACTCCTAGCAAATTAGCGCCCCTTGAAATGAGAATCCCTTTCGAATAGTTTTTAGAATACTAACCACGTTTTACTAAGTGTCCTTATCAATAGGGTGTTCAAGCGGTACTAGATTACCTTTATTCACCGAAAGGAAGCTCTAACGTGAATTTGTTATGGGTAGAAATGAAGGTTTTACTTGGGAAGCGTTTTTATTTCATGTTTCAATGTCATCTCATCCGTTTCAGTGATAAATACGTTGCCTTTGCAGGGAGCCATAGCATTTAAAGAGATTTTAGTTATCTTATCACTGCAGCTGGAAATAAATAATGGCAATGCAAACATTACTGGATTTGGTATAACTTAGAAGTACTTTTGACATGACATGACATGATGTGGGAGGGGGTGAAGGCCACGGTCAATTGCAACGCATGAAAACCAACCAAGGAAACCTTTTAAAAAATTATGAAAAAGAGGAAATGAATTTAGAAAAGTTTTAAAAATATCAACCATATAAGTAATACCCCCCTGTAGCAATTTATAGACTCTTTGTCATGATGATGTGTTTACAAAGACTGAAAAACGAGACGCGAGCCCTTGGTTACCTATTTTTCTTCAGTGTTGATAACTCACTTTACGATGCATCAATGGAATTAAAACCTTATTCATTGTATGAAAGTAACATCATTTCAGTTTGGTGGTGTGTCGGTGGTATCAGAAAATTAAGAATGCCAGCCTTATTTCAGTGGTTCCTTTATGAGATTGCAAGTGTATCTTTTGTAGTTAAACGAATGTTTTCAAATAAGTCATTATTGGTAACGCCGTTTTGTGCGTGTTAAGACAAACGCGAAATCTAGGATATTGTACGCCAAGATATTGTGAAATACAGACTATGCATGGCTTTCCACGGTTGCCCTCGTGACAACTTTACTAGAAATGCTAATAAACGTCTTGTATGAAGTGTAAAGGCCACGTCAAAAACTTTGCATGGTCGCGCATTTATGAATATGACTAAACATTTGCAAGAGTAAATTCGAATTTTCTCTGCTTAGAAATAGCTCAAAGCCCTCTACTTGAGTGTCTACAAGAGCGATTTACTGAAATTTTTGTCATTTTAGAATTTCGACATCTCGTGAGGAACCCAACTTTTGAGACCATTGGTCAAGGGGAGTACGAGCCTTGACGTAGGGTATAAACTTAAACGGCTCAGTGTAACTCTGATAATGCAACAGAGAAGTTAGTAGGATCGACACTTAAGGTCGATTTATTCTTATATTTAGCAAATTTCCTTCAATTTTTCTATCTTCGTTACCATTATTTTCAAACTACTGTGCCTACCTATACGAATGCTCTAATCTAAGGCGGTAAAATGTTAGCAAGCATTGTTCTCCTACAATTAAACTTTCTATTATGGTTACTAGATTTGAGAAAATTATTAGTAGCAGATCTGAAATTTTGAGGTGACACCGTGTATTCTTGGTTATCTTGCCGGTACTAAAGTGGAAGAAAGTAAATATACATATATAAACAGAACTCTCATAAAGAAGAGCGGGACGACCCGAGAATCGACTTAATAAGATCGTTTACATTGAATAAAATTTTACATTCGCGAGAGAAATTTCTTAATTAAGAGTTTTGGCGCGACGAATTCTGGGTTATCTGAACAAAACAAATCGTTGATGGTATAATAACTTTATGTAGCGTTTTTGGATGATATTTGATTTTTAAAAGGCGCGATTATGTCCTTTTCTATACTTTAAAGCCAAAGTCGTAAGATATTGTGTTTTAAAGTGGACAGAAAATAGCTTATCTCGTGTTCCTTGGGACAAACATAGAAAGTCGGCAAAGCTTTGAAACTCGCTGACACAGGTAGTTGCTGGATCGGGAAAAAACTGATGATATTGAACAGAGGCGTTTTCTGTCGGATATACAAAGAATCAGGTAATTGCGAAAACTGACCCTCGAGACTCTAAAAAACCGACAGACATCTCTTCATAACAAGATAAAACAAATTTAGTCTTGTGTTCTTTGGGCATTTTTTGATTATCTCTTTGGTCTTCGTCGAAGACTCTCGAAGAATTACGCTTTCAAGGAATATCGCGGGTGTGCTTAGGAGGTATTGTGACAAGAATTCATGAGAAGTAATAATAGTTTTTAAAATCCAAATATACTGCTAAAGTCATAACATAGCAAATAGTGAAATAAAAAGATCAAGGCAGTTGATTATGTTCTCCGATTACATTTCTGACTTACATTCGAGGCTATTTTTTTGATGGGGTAATAATGACAAAGAAAAATTGTGATATTCCTGTTTGAATATGGGAACGAAGTGCTTGTCGTTAACTGTGAACGTCGATTTAGCGAGAAAATAGCAACACTTACACCAATCTTTTCTTTCATAACACGACCTGTCAGAATTTTTCGGTACTATTTAGTCCATGACGCTTTTAGAGAGTAGCAAACCGTCCTTGTGCCCGGGCTCAATAACTCAATGAAAACCTGCACTCTAATGCCAAGTAAACGGTACACGTGTCTATCAAAATTTAATATGACGCAAGTAACGAAAAATTGTGAAAGATACTCACTGTAGGGAATAAAACAACTTTAGATTGTCCATGGCTCTATCTTGCCTTAGCTGTATTGCAATGAATGGCGTTGTAAAGACCCGTATAGCCTATTCTGCGCAAGACCTTGCATAGTCCAAAAGTGCCCTGTGCCCAAATTAAAAAAAGATAACCGAAGTAAAGTATAAATTGTTTTATTTTAGCTTGCCACCAAACTTTACAATGCTGTTTTCAACATACTAGAAAGGAAGTGACACAGTTATATCAGCTTTACTGATGCCATCTGTTTACTGTGATGGTATCTGAACTGACGAGATATTTACAACGGCGGAAAAATTCAGTGGAAATGATAGGCCCTCGTACAGTATTTAACGTCCAGTAAATATTATTGAAGACGTTAGTTATTGATAGGGCCTCTGTCCCTGAAACAACGTGCAAATAGTCCTTCAAGTGCAACATTCTTGCTTGCCATTTATTTTAAAATTGGCAAACAAGATGAACATGTAAAGCATGATCTCCATCGCTCTGAGAAAATTCCTTCCCCAATGTTTCTATTTATTGAATGCCTCATGGTACGAAATTGGCTGCCACGCCTGCTCGACCCTTTGTCTCCTTTGCTAGAAGTATATGGCTGCCTTGTGTCAGGCCATTGACAATCCGATCACAAGTGCTGTACAAATTTAAGCTGCTGCCTAGCTCTCTTGCTCTCTTGCTCTCTTGCTCTCTTGCTCTCTTGCTCTCTTGTTCTCTTGCTCTCTTGCTCTCTTGCTCTCTTGCTCTCTTGCTCTCTTGCTCTCTTGCTCATTTCCTCTTTTCCTCTTTTCCTCTTTTCCTCTTTTCCTCTTTTCCTCTTTTCCTCTTTTCCTCTTTTGCTCTTTTGCTTACTTGCTTGAAAAAACTTACAGAGGCCTGGTACTGAATGAGGAGGTTAACACAAGCACAGCGGGTAGGAACTGTCTGTGGCGTTAAGTGTAGGATTCAGTTTTTTGATAAGGAGGCTTTCTTTAAGTAGAAGCAGATACCAGAAGAAGCAGTAGTAAGAATTTTGAAGTCTTTAGGTGACATGGGGAGATTAGATGAAATGGCATGTTGTCATATGTTGAAGAAAAGTGGGCTAGAGAATGAGTTACCAGTAAAGCCGAGATGCCAAGTTGTTCAGATATCCTAGTATGTAGATGATGGATTGTCTGACCCAAATACAATGTTGAGCAACACCATCACGCATATTGAAAAATAACATTGGGTCTCAAATGTCTAGGGACACGGTCTGTAGAGGGAAAGCATTCGGATAATCGCTGCATAGGACGAAAGATAAATCTTACGTGAATGGTAGGAAAGGCCGATGTGATGAGTTTATTAATTGCGTAATGCGGAGGGAAAGTGATGACGTCAAAAGTTAAAAGATTTGGATATAGTAAGATTTGACTCCAGATACCTAAAGGCAACTCTGGAATACTTTGTTTCACAAAATACCAGACCTGTAGTGTATATTGTGTTTAAACTAGACGCGTTTAAATTTACAACTTCTCTGGTCAAAACTCTGTTGATATTCCTTGACTCCTTACGTTAGGAACAAGCATCAAATGATAAGGTTTTGTTAGAGAGATTTAAAAGTTTGAAAGCGGATATCTCGTTGTTGGGGTAGGAAAACACTGCCAATTTTGGCCATTGACATCCTTACTATTAGGGCAACTTAAAAATTTAATATTTTATCCATAAT
>JAAAKL020005480.1:0-19256 GCA_010016065.2 Carybdea cf. marsupialis auct. non (Linnaeus, 1758)
CTCCTGATACACAAGGACCGTTTAATTAAAATATTAAGTTTTTTTTAAAAGAAATTATAAAAGTCTTGCCAGAATTGTAAAATATTTGAAGTTATATAATGCTTACTAATTTGATATTAGCCGTAATTGTAGTAATAAGGAAACAAACATAATTATCCATTCGAATATTTGTTTAGATGAGAACAAGGGGTTAATTACGAAAATGAGCGGAAATTACTCTTTAAGGTTTACAAAGGTGCTGGTGAATAATTTTACGATATATTGTACAGAGTGCATTGCAAGAAAAAATTTCCTGTGATGCTCATCGCTTTTGAATTAACTGTTATCAGCTGTTTTCATAATCAGCACATGTTGATGCTAGTTTTTCATGTTGTTATACTCTATCATTGTAAGCACGGCAAGCTGGTAAGGCCATGTTACCACCACTATCACTGATCGTGATGTTATCAACCAGTCATTGTAATCCTAAATAGTTTTTATCAAAATCTATGTATATTAGCACTGATGATATCGTCATGCTAATAGCCAATCAATCATTATTATTCTGATCATTATATTGTTTTATTATTTGTTATATTTATTTTGCTTTAAATGACGGAACCACATGATACAGTACAAAAGGCTGATAAATCATTTTTGGGGGGAGAAAATTATTTTGTTACTCTAAGGTCAACTGATGAAATCAGTTCTAAAACCCCTGGTACCCCTGAAAAGAAACAATTAAGTTGCTTCAGTAGGCCCACATGGATTACAATCGCTTGCTTAAACCAAGGTTATATCAAGGTTTTGATTACCAAACACCCAGACACGTACACCATACTCAGGAGAGTGTCCTTTAAGCTTTGCGACTGACGCCCCACCCCAATCGATTCCTTCCAAGCTTTGTCTCACTAATCATCAGAGTAGGCTAAGCTATCTAATGTCAAACAACCCTCTGTGATTTGCATGCTGTAAGAAAACGAAGTCCCGGAAGTGTGTTATTTTACCTTCATGATAGCGTTTCTTCTCTTAGTCTCTTTTGTCTCCTAAATCAGCTGCCGATCTTAATGGGTCTTTAGTGGTAAAACATCTCTACTTAGAATTTAATAGCACTGGAAATATATTAGCTGCTTGAAAGCTGATGAAGTATTGTATCAACAGATTAAGGTATGGACTTGCTACTTGGTTCGGCGTCGAGCTTAAGGATTCTCAAGGTTGAAATAGCTAGTTTGTGAGGAAGCAGTAGTGTCCCAAAGTTCAGAGACGAATTTCATTAGTAGGAGGGAATAAAAAAGGGTTAGGTGTTATCTCTCTACCGTCCTTTCATCATAAATTAAATTCAAATCTCGTGCTTTTATTTTAACCGGTAAAGTGTGTTAGTTGTTATCTTGTTTGCACTTATGCTCTACTGACTGGGAAATAAATCAAAACACCAGTTCATAAACAACTTGATAATCATTTCTACATTAAAGGTGTAAGTTGAATAAAGGGTATTGTAAAAAAAAGGTGAGATCTTGCTTATTCACAAACACATTCTTATACACACATGTGTAATATCATTTAGCTATATATATATATATCTTATTAATTAGATAATGTTAGATTATTTTTGTAGGATGTTTTACTAGCTCATAAAATTAGATCAGAATTATATGATAAACCCATGGTGGCTATCTATTCCATTACATGCTTTTTAGTCATTAGTATTTACCATAAGCCTTTGTTTTTTCTTCGATTTTACGTCAATCTACCTTTCTTCCAGCACAAAATCGTCCATTGCGTAAAAGGAAATTCAATTCATCATAACAATACTGACTTTTGTCATCTATTGATAGTGTTTAGCAAAAGTGACCATGTATTTGAATTTAAAAGGAGACTGAGTTTACGTCCACCGTCTCTAGAGACATAATTTAGCTCTCTTTTTTCCCCACAAGGATGGGTAAGCCTGCATTTATTGGACTCCTTATTTTCACCAGGAACCTTTTCCACAAGCGGCGTGGCAAAAGGGGGGAATGGAGGGACATGTCTCCCCACTTTCCTAAAGAGTCGACCTTCGTTCAAATCCGACCTTAAAATTGAAGTCAGTACAATTGAAGATAACTTGTAGGTGGTTTGACATCATGAATCTTGTCATTATGGCGTGGTTTGAAGGTGAAGTGTTTAGCTTGCTCGATATTTGAATAAAACCCTCTTAGGCCTGGTCAATGCATCGAACTTTTCAATGGGCGAACAAATTGAATTTTTCCCTCGTTGTCGGAGAAGAGCCCTTTTCAAAGAGAGTCTATTGCTCTAGTCACCTTTAAATTTCATTTTTCGGATAATAGTCCCCCCCCGTTTGAAACGGATGGCCACGCCCCTGTTTTCGACAGTCCTTACTTTCATGACCGGGCGCTTTTGCTGTTTGGCTCGCACTACAATTTCACTCTTTTGATGAAGTTTTCACTCTCTAGTGCATGCCCCCAACTTTTCCTCTGGCTGTTGACTTCTTATTTGGTATTTCTTAATGTCATACACAGCATAAAGTTCCGAATATGCAAGATATGTATGTACAACTGTGGAATACAAGACTGAAGTTTGAGTGTCCTTGTCATCATAAAAAATGCCAAGACCAAGGCTGAAACTGTAGGACTCAGCCAATGGCCCGTTACTTTTGGCAAACGTGCACAATTTCCCCTCTCTCTTGCACACGTTTAGACAATAACTTTGTTATGCTGCTTTCTTGATTACGCCATTTTATCCCTTGGCTGATGACCCGTACATATTCTTCAACCCACTTTAAGGACCATCCATATAATAAAAAAAAAATTAAAAAATTTTCCTGCAAAATAGCATTTCAAAGAACTTATGGCTTCTATTTTTGGCTTCTAATTATGGCAGAAATTTTTCTATACTGAAAATATTCTCATGCTATAATTGTATTCAGTCTTGTTCATAACACAAGATCTGCTACGACCTGAATGATTCTGCGTGCTTCGTCGAATTATACTTCGGATATCTATAACATAAGAGTGAATATTCATCGACACTTTTACACGATTGTTGATAAAAGTTTATACAAGTAACAAGATTGCAAAGTTCAAATTTAAGTTTCTTATTTTAACTGCTTTGGTGTTTGAATGTATCATAACGCGATATCATTCTTAGTTACAGTCAGAGGCATGATAAGGGAATGGTTGCCAAACTAGTTTTGTAGCATGCCTGGTCCAAAGTTGCACCCTACACCACTGGTTACAGTTCGTAAAAAGTGAGTTAATGCTTTAAAAATGAAAGTGAGAATGTTTTCCCGTGTTTCTAAAATATCTCTTTAGCTTAACCTACGTTCAGTATACGGTCTTTGTGTGATTTGTAGTGCACCGACGAGGCTCTGATTCTGAAAGATGTGCGAAGTTATAAGAGGCGTTTCTTGAAAGCAGAGCCATAAGTCAAAGTTATTTCAAACGGAAATGTTGACAGTGGGATTATTGTGAAATTTAGGTGTTTGGAGATGACATGTTTTCCTGATATATAAATAGGTTCAAACTATTATAAAGTTATAGGCCAGAACATCATGATATTACACGCCAGAACATCATGATATTACATGCAAACTATGGCTGCTCTTGGAAAGCATTCTTCATATGGGCGTTTAAAGAAATTCGACAGAAGGAAAGACACGACTATATTCTTCAATGTCTTAAACACTTACTGTTTTAGGGGTGAGCTATTTGACCATTTCCCGGGGTCCCTCGCCTCAATGGTAAGAAGATAGATTATTGTACCTGTCCATATTCATCTAGTGCAAGAAAGAGGAATAAGGCAATTAATTCCATTGGGACGAATATAGTGTCTCCATTTTCCCCGCTATAGGATTATGCTATGCAATGCATAACATCATAGGGCATACATATTTCATTCCACCCAGGGCTCATCACTATTCAAAACTGCCACTAGTCCTTAATCATTATGAAAGTCTGTGTTTAATTGTGAAGATATACGAACCCTGATCCGCAACTGTTTATAATACTGGAAGATAAACTAAATTATACTATGCAAGTGAACATTAATTTTTTCTTCGTAGTGGTTAAAATGCATTAGAATTATTTTATTTATTTCGTATGTATGAACACATTTGTAAAGACATGCAGTGTAGTGTCAGGTAACTCAAATGAAATACAGCATGCATATAGAGCTGCCATCAGTTTTTTGAGCCTTGTTAATTATGTTTCAAAACTTTTATTGTCGTTACTTACTACTGTTTAAGGAAATAGTCTAAACATGTAAAACATCAATGTAGCATAAATCCGGTATTGAATACTCATGTTATGCTGCTACAGTAAAGACAGGCTAAGGTTAAAAGGGCATTATTTCGAAACGCAGTAGTTATTGCATACTATATCTTAGCCCACACTATCACCTGCTTTGAGTGGTCTAGTATTGTTTCTGCTGGGAAAAGACACGATTCTTTTACCTTCCTTCGCTTATGCTGCCTGCAGCTTCAATGAAAAAAACATGTAGCCGCTTTCAAGGTCATCGTCGTTAAGACTGCATTGCTGTAGCAATAATCAAAATAAAATAATAAAAATATAAATAATAAAAATAATAATAATAAGAATAAAAATCAAGTGAACTTAGAATGGTATGATGTGGCTGCTAAGATTGCTTCAAAATACGTCTTAGTTACCCTTGCAAGTTTCGTTTCACATCTTGTGACAGCCAACAGAAGTTGCCTTGACAATAACTATGCTAATGATGATAATTAGGGCACGATACTACATAGTCACGGGTCACTTCTCGCCGTGCGGCATTTATTCACAGTAGAATCAAGGGCAATTATGTCGAACCGGCATGCGGTACTCTTGATCTATCCCCTTCACTATTGTTTCTTATAAGAAGGGGACGGTTAACAGAGGTCGGTCTGAGTATTTTCGATGTCGCAGGTGCAGAGGAAACATGCGTAACGTCTTAGTGACAGATGTTTAGTTCGAAGCCGTTGACCTCATCGCCAATTCTACCTTTACATGCTTCTTATCTATGACTTCAGTACGATTCGTAAGGCGTTCTCAGGGTAAGCTAAGATACTCCTTTACTTGCAGGACTTTTGCATTATATGGTCTCTGCGAAATAAGCAAATTACAGCTCAGACAATCCCTTATAGCAATATTGTTCTAATAGTTAGTCAATATGGGAGCTAAGCTTACAAAATTGTGGATTTTTGATAAGTTTCTGCCGTCATCCGATAAGGTGAGTTTCTTTATAAAACATACATTTCATAGCTGTAAATGGAGATAAAATTGCTTCCTTCATTGAGGTAGAAGCAATAAGTTTCACAAGGTATGATTATCAGCTCCTTTGACTGTGCTATGTAGGTGGAAGAGAAAATGATAGCTTTGCTATTATGATTGTGAACTATGATTTACTGTAAGGCTTCCAGTATCGTAACTCTGCAGTACGAACAAAAGAAGATGTGCGTGAGGATAACAAGGCGTAGAAATCAACTCCTCGATAACCTTAACTCCCACTATGCATCTAGTGGTAAAATCGGATATTTAAATTTCCTAGACCCATCAAATAATATCAAAACATCTTTGGTAAACTCTTGAATACTTAATTCTTAAAAATACTTTGACTTTTGAGGAATCGTTTATCATCAGTAAGTAATGTTCCCGGAACAAACCCTCTACAAGTTTTTAGAGAGCTATAAATATCCAATACTATTTTACTGTGTTTCTCTTATATCTATTATCTACATTGCATATATGTTCCTAGAGTCTTCACTTTTCTTGACTATTTTTTAGCAACCGAAGTTGAATTAAGGCGTAAGCATTGACAGAAAAGGTCAAAATCACTGAACACCAGGAACGTAACTCTAGCTTTGCTTTCATGATTTTTGCTATATTATGTTTTATATCCTCTCCTTTCTCCTCTGCTCTCTTCGTCATGTCATAAGATTCACTTTGTCAATAACTGCATCTGTTTTATGCGAATACAGAAGCCGATCAGCAATAATTCTTTGCATTGGATTGCAGAAGAAAATAAGGGGCTATCGATGTATTTTTCAAGTACATAGGAAAACACCTGTGCAAACGTTGGTATCTTCATACAATTCTTCTTTCCTTTAAGTTCCAGTGCTATGACTTGAGTTATCTTTTGCACTACCTCGTCTTTTTACTGGTTGGTATTTTCCAAAGTTATCAAATTTTGGGCTTTCTGTTTTTTTGTTTCAATCAGACATTTGTTGTTAGTCCTCAGAGAGCAAGGCATATCAAATAAAATTTAAAAATCTATGTTATGAGAAAGATTATATATGATAACGAATGTTAACGGTAGCCTTATTATGTACTACAATTGGCAGGATAACACATGCTGTAACGTTAGGAGGGCCAGGACTGTAGGTCGGAGTGTGCGTACACTGTATTGTATATACACTGTCCAGTATGAATTAGGTTCTGCTGCCTTCATTACCTGTCTCTCGCAGATTATGTACTACCAAAAATCTGTCACTTACTACTGACTATCAGATTGGCAGAGTCAACTGGAAGGATTTGGGATATACGGTCCTTGCAAAGCCGATGTGGATGCATACCCCCTTGCAGAGTAAATATCCATTGGCTAATTTATCAAAATCTAAAGAGAAATCTCTAAGTGAAGGGGCGGGTAGTTATTTTGTCCGTGGCTTCACATCCAATGCTAAATGTGCAAGGGCCTAGCTATCTGCTGGTATATTTACATCTTAGGGAAGCTCTCTTCTTTTCCTATTGTTGTGATGGTGTTGCAGAATGGGCATGGAAGAGTGAACGACAATGTATTGGTAAGGTTTTAAAGACCTACTTTCCTTCACCTCGAAATAAAAACGGATGCTGTGTTTAAAGCTGGTATATTAACTCCGCTATGACTTCCGCTGTAAAACTACAGATGCATTTCCTTCGACGTTTACAGGATGCATTAAAAATAAAACGTACATATGATAGCCACAACCACTTGTAAACATATTAACACAATACATTTTCTTTCTATAAATTGTCTAGCTAGACTAAAAATTGCATAAACAATCTTAATGGCTTTTGTTGTGGAATAACTGCACAAGGGTTAAAATATGATACCTTCCCCAAGTTACTGAGCTCTCTGTATTAACATAGAAGTAATTACAGAACTTACGGCGAGATTATTGTCAATACGTCTAACCCGTATTCTGCAAATGTCATCAGCTCATAATGAAACGGAAATTTCTATGTAGTCTACAAATCGTGTTGAAGGACATTGAAAAAACAACTAAACTTATCCAGTAGACGAGAATGCTCCCCAATCATTAAAAAGATGTGATTGACAAAGTAGAAATGTTGTGTTTCAAGTGTAAGATTAGATTACCAAAAGTACTGACGGATGGTTCTGAAGCATAAAAACAGACCGCACATTGTTATATTGGTGAAGGTGATCTGTGTCGCGTGTAGGTATTTAGAGAACGAAGGAAGGATAAGCTTTGTTGCGGATTGTGTTATAGCAATGCATATGAACGACTTTGTCGCTAAATGTGGCCTATATACATTACCCTGTACTACAGCTGAAGTACGATACAGACCTGATGAACAAAATTTTAAAATGTTTTGCCTAATTTCACATTTCTATCATCCCATGGCTCCATATCATCGTAACATTGTACACAAATTATATGGACGTTATTATTACGTCTTATTCACAGATATATTTGGATAACAATAGTAGATTGAGCATAAATTCATATTTTTTGTTATCATGTCACCTACAACGCCCCCTATGTTTCTACATCAGTCACTCTCATGGTCTCCTAAGCAATCGTCATCATACTTTCGACAGCTTTTGATTCAGATGTTCTCTACTGGTCTAAATTATCGTACCGGTATTCCCAACTAGTATCTCATTAATCCGTATTTCATTTGCTTCAAGGCCATCTTCTTATGGCTTCACTTTTGTCATATGAGGCATAAAACATGTTTTCAGATTCTCTGCATGCAGTTACTATTATGATTCTTGAGTCCAAACGAGGCAGGTACTTGTAGGGAGAGGCAGAGACAGCACCCTCTATAAATGATCAAATCTTATTTCCCCTTAGCGAAACCCAAGACAAAGGACCTCTTATACTCTGCCCTCCCCCAAAATACTCACACCTTATTATACCTCCCACCGCTGTTTACGAAAACACAGCTACACCCCACATTAAAGATCGTAATTTGATTCACTTTCGCAAGAAGTTCTTCTCTCGAGAAATAATATTGCTTTACGTCAATTATTTGTGACCATAATCGTCTACGTTTAAATATCAGTCCCCACCCTTAAATCGTGGTTTAAGATTCCACTCATGCAATTTATACCCCCTCCCCCGCCCCCAATGTCATACGAAGTATATTTGTAAGATTAAACAATATCCAGCTTTGAGGATTGAGGCTAATGCTTATAACAGTGTGTCTTCAAACAGTTTTGTTATTGTCGACGTCTTAACATGTACAGAAATGTTAATACTGAAGAAGGTGTAGCCTGTCCGTGGGAGATCTGATAATGATGTTATATTTAAAGTTGCTTGTTGGCTTAAGCAAGTAGAAGTAATAATAGGAGTTTTGTTAATCAAATCAGAGAATCTTGATTTAGTGAAAATACTTTTTTCTTATCGCCCTCCCTCCTTATGAGTTTGGCTATAAAACTGTTCTAGTTACTTCAGTTCTCTTCAAAGATATAGGCTACATCTTGAGAAAATAATACAGTCTATGTAGGGTTTAGCAAGATTAACCAAACCCACAATAATTTTCTTTTATAGACTGTATGATATTTCGAGTAACTTCATATGCTAAGCTAAAGCAGATCTCTCAGACCGATGGATCGATTTTGCTAGGACTCAAGGCTTAACTTTAATCTGCTGATCAGACGTTTATGAGGACAGACGTCTTCGTTTACATTTAACTGTTAGACAAGTTTAATCCACCTTCACCAGTCCATGAAAAATTGTTTTCTTATTTAAGTCAGTTGGATTGTTTTGATAGAGGTCGTGTCAGCATCAAGAGCTGAAGGACGGTCAGTTTGGGCTGAGGGACATGATAGAGGGACGAACTATAGAGATTATAGTGTGTCTTTTTCTAGAAATTTTACAACTGTATTGGAGAGACTCTAATTACGTTTATGAATAACAAATAGATTAATTTCATTAGATACCAAATATTTTTGAGATGAGATTTGAAATGATAAGTTTGGAAACGTACCAGAGAAATGGGAAACGCGACATCAGTGGGATCTTTTCAAACAAATTCAAACCATATAAAATCAGTTAAATTTTTGTTATGAATCTAAGGAGTAGGTCTATATTTCAGATTATGTTTACTTGTTCCTTCTCACAAAGATGATTAATGAATAGAGTTCAAATTATGCCAACTCTAGAAAATACAAGTATTAACGAATGCCGATGTTACAATCAGTTTTTGTGTGCTCGTCTTTTATTCTTTTGAAATCAACATAAGAAATATTGTTAAAGGATAAGTCCTATTTCAATATCATATTGTTTGTTCAGGCTAAGCCAATGTTATAACGTGTAGCCGAGGGACATACCTGGGTATTCGTAGTTGGGAGGCATGACGAAGTATAAGCTTTCCCGGTGGGCGCGGGGTTGAATTGCGGACAGTGCTAAAGAGGTCCCTTATTTTTCGATTTGTAAAGGGGAAAAGCTTAAGTGGTACTAATGGCTCTTGGCAGTTTAGTAATTCAATAACGATTACTCAATATCTGATAATTTAACTAATTTGTGTACCAAATAGGCCTAACTAAACTACTTTGTTATGCAGGAACTCTCGTAATCATTCCACCACATACTCATCCAGTCACTCACGTATCCAGTCACTCGCTTATCTAGTCACTCACTTATCCAGTCACACATTTATCCAGTCACTCACTTATCCAGTCACTCACTTATCCAGTCACTCATTTATCCAGTCACTCACTTATCCAGTCACTCACTTATCCAGTCACTCACTTATCCAGTCACTCACTTATCCAGTCACTCACTTATCCAGTCACACATTTATCCAGTCACTCACTTATCCATTCACTCACTTATCCAGTCACTCACTTATCCAGTCACACATTTATCCAGTCACTCACTTATCCAGTCACTCATTTATCCATTCACTCACTTTTTCAGTCACTCACTTTTCCAGTCACTCACGTATCCAGTCACTCACTTACCCAGTCACTTACTCATCCACTCACTAACTCACTCACTCACTTACCCACTCATTGACGGAGCGACTGATCGAGACGAAGTCGTTCACTTTCTCAGCCAGGTATCTAGTAACTCATTGACTACATTACCAGACCGCCTTAACTCAATCGAGCAACTTGAGTAACTGCCTATTTGTCTGGTCTATCTGACTGGCTCACTCATCCTAGCAATAGCTCTATCAATAACTGAAGTAAGCTGCTAGTCCCTTGATCAATGAATCGATTATTTATGACATAATCAACGATATCGTTATAGAATCAGTAAACTGAAACATCCATAAAATGGTAGTAAGACATTGTATATGTAAGCCTCTTCCTGTTGTTGTTTGTGTAAACAGATTTCTCTTATGACTAACTAAAGCATGTTGCCACGTTACGTTAAAGGCACAGAGAAGCAGTAAGAGTTCATGAACAAACTAACTAAGAACAAGATTGCTTCCTTTTATTTCTAATCTAATCTTCGTTATTCAGTCGGCATTTACCAATCGAACCACATATTAACCTTATTCCCGCAGCTAACACAACCGGGTTGGTCTTGAAATCGCATCTTTTATTCATGGAATGGAAAGAACACTCTGCGGTTTCAACACGTCATGCCATGGTCAGCTTCGTTTAACACATTTGAAAAGAGCACGTGTATACAAGAGGGTTCGTTTACTACAAACATGAGATTAAAGGATCAAATGAGGACTTAAAGTCAAAGGGAGTAGCTCATTCAGAAATAAACGATTATAAGTTGTGGCTGTCCACTCTGCTACAACGAGAAAGCATCTTTTCTCATTGTCTTGTAGTACTTGCGCAAGCTCAATTGCCCTGAACAAGAGGACGTTTATGACCCCGGATAAAAATTTTATTTGTTTCTCTACCGTTTCTATGATTAACGTACGTTAACTTAAATTTCTATTGCTTAGTCTTCAAGAAGCCATCCTGCTCTTGGAATACGACAGACGATCAAATCAAGGGTACGTAGAGAAATAGCATGACTTAGCAACAAACTCCTGTATATCAAAATCTGCCTGCGCATGGCTTAATGTAAACAGTGTTAGTGTGTTTCTTGAATGCACAAAAGTCCATACTTCAAAAACTTCATCAATTGCATATTTACTATGTAAGGGGCGTACTAAATAAATGACATTATCGGGACAACACGAGCCACCCCCTCCCCCTTCAAGAAAAATATTGCAACATTGTGATATTGTAAGCAAATGATTTACATTTTCACCTAAGGTACTTGCTTCTCATTTTTCTTTCAGTGGCAAGTATTGCTGATTATTTGTTTCTCACACTGTTGCACTCTTCTTTACTCGCCCTGGATCCTGATTCTTAGTCTCATTATGTTTTGTTTTATTTTTTTAATACGTATTATTACACTTTTTAATGATTTTCAGAGTATCCCTTTAGTCAGTTAATTGTGACGCAGTTTCGAGTCAAGATTCAATTTATACTATATGATATTGGGTTGTGCGTTCCAATGCTGTCGTCACGTTTTGCTATGGTTATCCGATATAAAACACAGACAATGATTTGCTGGAACCTCAAAATAGAGCTTTACGTTTTTATTATGGACTTGGCCTAAATCTATCTATCCTTGATTCAGGATATCTGCCAGTGTTGCCAATTGGTCATGCGACAAATCGCCCAAAAGTCGGTCAATGGCGTTTTTGCAGAAATCGATTTTGTTACCCTGACAGCATGTATCCAATGAAGCCTTCTTGAAGATGGCTATTAGGCCAGTGGCATTGTTTGCTTAAAAATCCTGCCTTTTGTTTTATCATGTGCTGTTGGTTGCAATTCGGTACACTACAAGTTCAATAAGTGCAATGGGGGCCACCGGAAGCACAGGAATCCACATATATTGATGTGCGGTAGCATGTATTGATAGGGTAGGATAGGATGTAGCACATCATCTGTCAAATAGAAGAAGTGTGTGTTGTGTCATAGGATTTTAATATACTACAGTTGGCTACTACTGATTCTATCTATTTCAACTGATGTGAATCTGACCATTATACTATTTTAGCCATCAATATTTGGAAACTTAACTCCTATCCATTCATCAGAGTCTACACAAGCTAAGAAAAAGGTAAGTAATCGTTGGTCTTGCTTTAGGAAATCTTTGCATAGCCCAAACACCAGGTAGCATGATCATTCTTCAAGTAAAATCAATTGCCGCTTTTAAGTAATAAACAAGTTAGTTTACTGGGCTATAGTCTCCAATAATTCTTTTTTGAGTTAGCCATAAAACATTTGCAAGTGTAATAGGAGATTTTCAGGTAAGAGTCATGTTAGACATTTAAACACACAGTAGTCCTAGAAGGGATTTATGATTCAGGAGTTATCGAATCTACTCTTACCAGCGAAAAACCGTTCTAAGGTGATAACTTGTTCCACAGCGTTTATGTCCTCCGTAAGATCCAAAATAGATTCCAAAGGGAAGTGTAGTATTACAACGATACTGCAATAAACTGTTATATTTACGCATTGCCGACAAATGGAAGTACTAAGAGCCGAAACCACATGATAACGTCGCGTATTTTGCAGTCCCCATTTTGTGTATTAAACGTGGTATTCAGTTATTACGTAGTATTCAGAAATTCATGTAATCATAAAACTTTATATCTACCGTGATAATTTTGTAATTGATAGAATATTAATAGAAATATAGATGAACAATGAAGTATCTTAATTGAATATTTCGGAGAGGGATAATCTTACGAATATCTTGAATTCTACATTTCTATTATTATGAGAATGTAATATTTTCATGGTTTTCATGGGCATGCATCAGTTTTTGCTGTGATGCAACGAAAAAAAGCTCAGTCTGAAATCACAAGCTTAGAGATTTTATGGGAGGTTGTTTCGTCTTATGCCCAAAACGTAAGAGTTCATGCTTCTAGTTTAAAATCCAGAAGATATAAGTAAATCAAGTTGTTTCTAATCTTTGCTTTCTCTCCTTGCTTTTGCATTTATGAAAATGGCATTACGATGAGTGTAACAATCCTATTCTTTCCTTTAGTTTGACAAAAATTGCAATATTCCGTGGAATTATTCTCCTGGTGCAGATCGCGGAGACCACTCAGAGACTGCGCAGAAGTCAGACAGCGACATTCAAGAAATTGATGTAAGGAACTTAAGCTTAGGAATATCTTTAGCTTTTCTTAAGGACTAAAGTTTATTAGTTACTGTTATTAATTATGAGAGCGAAAAATACTTTAACTAATCTTATCTTCCAGATACCATTAGAGTGGAAAGGGTTTCTTTTCATTTAACCAACCAGGATACAACTGACGCCTATCCAACAACTCAATTTTGCTCAGCCTGGAATTCCAATCTTCCCGTCGCGATTCCTGCGTATTCTGTGCTCTGTTAAGTTTTACCCTGGACGTTATATCTAGTGTTATAAATGCTGTCATCAAGTATTTTTTGCAGTTATTTTTGATGAAGTTGAACACAGATATCACTTTATCTGCCCCAGCTTGCTCATTTCTGGAACCTCGATTTGACAAGTGCTGACTACCAGTTCTTAACAAGTTTCAAATGAAGAAGTATTCCTTTTCTCTGGTATTACAAGCACACAACAAGTAGGATTCTAATTTTATTAACTGCAGTGAATTACTTGAATATTTTCAGCAAGTATGTCATATGAAACAGTTTCCTAGTTATAAGATAGAAAGGGCAGCAGCAATAGGTATTCTCTTAGCAACGATCATTGCTGAAAACACTGTATTGAAATTCATTTATTGCCATTTTATCAACTCAGAGTTTATCTTGCCTTTTCACATATTACTAATTTTACTTTGCACTCAGGAACTTCAATATGATGGCAATCATCTGGTAGCGGGAACTCTTTCAGCACTTATCAGAAAACTTGTCCCAAACGATGATTATTACCCTGAGGTATATGTTTATCCATCTATATTTAGCTATTACATCTTAAATGGTAGATTAGACGAAATTCAAATCTATGTAGTGAGTGATTGGATATGCTTATCGGACAGAAGTCTGTTGATTCATTCTATATTTTAATATTCGTTTGCTTATGTTGTGACTGTATTTGACAATAAATATCATCATCCTAGTCATTGATTCAACTTCACCTCAAGTGCTTACTGTCTATAGGCATGGGCTATCTTGACTATGGTGTGTTGCCCCTACAAATCCATAACATCTGAAATCTTCAATCAGGAGACTACGATAAGTTAGAGCGACCTCTGTTACCAGAATATGGTTTATCTTTGAAGGGGACAAACAAGAGTCATCTAAACAAATTGTTTTGTGAATGACTCGCTGGGTAATTGGGATGGGGGCAGAGCAATGGATTGCACACTGGACCACTCTGACCCTTCATCGTAGTAGTAACCGATGAGAATTTGCGGTGGCCCATTGATGCTGCTTAGACATGAATACATTTCTGGCGCGACCAGATGTGACAGTGACAACATGGCGAGCCCCTACTTTGCTCAATAGAGTAACTACTGCCTTCGAGAGAGGGAAAGGCTTCCATTAATAGACGGACATTAGAAATATCAAGGAGGAGTAACAAATTTATGTTTTAATCTTCTTTTAATTTTGAAGCAAGACTTTATTTATGTACATTTTAGAAATCACTTTCTGTACCTGATGCTTGAGTGATTCACCGTTTTTCCCCGTCATCATTTTTTAATTACATTTCCTTCTATCGTCAATAAAAACCTATGAACAGTTTTCAAGTATTAGGAACTGATTACGAAGTAGACACTGAGTATTATTTTCTACACCTTCTGGCAACTTTGTGATAAATACTTACATCATTATGTTATCATTCACATTTGCAGAGAACCTTCGTCTTTGCTTTTTTGCTCTGTTCAAGAGCTTTTATTCTTCCAAGTCAACTTCTATCAAAAGTATCCCAAGTAAGTACATATATTTTATTGCAATTTATTGTTTTACTAATATAGGTTTCCAAATTTAACCCCTTACTGTTATGTTGTTAACCAGATTGAAGAATCTTGATGGTGACAAAAGTGTTTCAAACCGGAAGCTAACTTAGCTGTACGGATTTATAGCCTTTTTGATACAAATTTGTCAATAATAGGACCTTTGAAAATGCCTTAATTATACATATTATTGTATAGATTATTACTAACAATTTACTTCCTTAATAATAATTAATAATGTTCTTTTACAGCAGGTATCGTATATATATGTATATCAACAGAATGGAAATGACTTTTAAACTGCATTCTTCTATAGTGAATTTATGTCACAACCGGGATTCAAACCCTAAAATCGTTTGCAGCTGTCGTTATTTCAGTTTTATAATTGTTCAATAGATCGGAATATCCTCCTAATTACCTCGAAAACTATCAACTTGTCTATTGAGAGAGAATTTAGGTTTTGATCTATCATATAATTTATTTAAAATATCAAGGTATGTCAATTTTCCATCATTCTATCTTGAATATATCGTTAACCCAACATTTAAGGGTGCCACACGCAGTTCTTTCTAAAATGGGTGTGCTTTCTCGAGTAACACTTAGCTACTAGCTTAAAGGTTTTTTGCTTTTTTCGTTTCATACGAAATGTTTCAAAATCCTCGTATGGCAGCATGCACTGTCATGTTGTCGAGACGACAAGTATAATCAAGTGATCACTCCATGCAACTAGTTTAGACACCTCACTCCCTTTCTCTACAAATTCCATTTTTTCCACCCCGAGAAAAAACTGATGATAAAAAGCAGCTTTGCGTACTGTTTTGGCAAACAACGCTTGCAGAAATGAGGCAGCGGGCTCTTATGACACAAAGACTATTTCGGGAAACCTAACGGTTGCATGCAATAAGTAAGACAATTCGAATATTTCTAACAGGACTGTGTCATTTAAAACAAATCCGTGCTAACATTATTGAGGCAAGATTGGCGTGTAAAGCGGAGTGTGGGATGCTTATTGGTTCTGTTTAACTTTCCTGAACTATCGCCCCTACGTTTAATTTGAAAAAGTCTTGCTTCTAGTTGTAGCGGACAGCTATCGTTTGTTTTCATTTTGAGCAGTAGCGCTTGTACGACCTTCCTTTTTGAAGCAAAAAGAAAATTGCCCTATTGTACTTTTTATAGTTGATCTAATTAAACTCTAACCGACTGTCTCTCGTTTGGGAGTTGATGAGAACAAACTAAGCATAACTTGCAGGTGTTACTTAGAGCGTCCTCTGACAATTTCTTCAAATCAATTGTTTCAAGCAATTAGAACTCCTTTCTTGGTTAATTCTCCTGTAGATTTTGTGATTATTATCAATCTTGAGTGGAGTAATTAGTTTCTTGCTTTGGTATTAACAAGTCCAGAGAGTAAAGTAACTATCAACAGTAGAAACCAGGTCACAATAAACAGATATTGTTCGTCTGTTACCCAAGTTTGTAGGTAACAATCTTCGAACATGGGTGACTCCTAGGTCAAATGAGTTAGAACTGTATGTTAAAATATATGAGCAACTTATGTAACTTTATCTCGTACACCTACGAACGCGTGGTTCGTTTTATTTATTTTAGAGGCAATTAGTACAGATTAGGAATGAAGGATCTTTTTCTAAAGATATCTAAAGGTATAAAGGTTTAAATTACTGCATAGAGGGTAGAATCGACTTTGTGCGTGTACGAACTTCACATCAACACCATGATGTCAACATAAATACAAAACTGAACCCCTAGGAAATGGTTGCCCCGATACAATATGTGATTGTAGACTAAATGGCCTAAAACCTATTGCAAGAAACGCAGAAAGATACTTCAAATAATAGGAATGAATTTTCCAGTGCTCTGTACATTAAAATAACAATCCCAGACGACATGGCCTTAAGGAAAAAAGGTAACTGTCAATGATATAGGAGATAGTACTGGCTATAGAATACTGAAGTTGCTGTTGCAAGGGCAACTGTTACTTAAATCATAACCTGCAAATCCAAGATGGCATATCAATCAAACTGACGACTGGGCAAGAACATCCCGAGAAACATGAACTTCCAGCTGCAGACTCACTGGGAAGACGAAAAATGTCCTATGCTGCACTTTACCGTCAGAACGAGCATCGTCTAAGAAACAGAAATATTAAGACAGCATTTTATGCCTTAAATGCCTTGAAAATGCACCTGTATTCGAACTTAGTTGCATTAATTGACGTCTCTGATAATGGGATTTCCTTGCTCTGTCTTAAACGAACTTATCATTATCATTCTTTTGATTATAAAATTATTTAAATGGTGGGATGGAAAGAATGCTTCAGTTCTTATTCAACAAATGCGTCAACAAAAGGTGGAGCAAAGATGAAAATCAGTCAAACGTAATTACATCGATTAAAATAAAGCAACCTCTGCCAATGAAATAATGAGGCTAATTCCATTTTGGCATATGTGACGTTGTACTTACTTTGATTTCAATAAATCAAGTCCTCAGATTTGATGAACATTGATAGAGCTCTATTTGTCTTAGAAACTGAAGTGTACGATGGTACAGAGTTAATGTTTACAAATCTTATCTACATTCTGAAGGTAAAAAGACTTTAAATAGAACATCGGTAATCGGCAACTTGCATTATCAAGTTTCTATCCACACGTAAAACAATGTTTGTCTCATTTAATCGTTAAAAATCTGCCTATTTTCCGTGGTGCGAAACAATTGATGAGATGCATCAGATGAAATGAACTGAAATGTTACCTTAAGCCACCAGGAGATTATGACATTTTTTTTGGAAATAAGAAATAGGAGATGATATGAAGTGACTACTGAGATCATGAAACATTTACCTCTTTGTGACCTCGAAACATGCTCAAAAACGTAAAACAAGTAACTGTCGTTAAAGGTACTGAGCGTTTGCTATCAGATTTCTTTGTATTTTTTGTTACTGAAGTACTAAAGCATGGAAGCACGAACAAACCTAAAAACAACTAGAGATTTTAGTAAAATGGAACTCACTGTCGTTGGACACCCTAGCGCTCCTCAGTATACTTAAAATAAGAGCATGCTCCTCAGTCAACCTTACCAAATACAGATACTTAAATCTAACAAATCATTTGAAAAAAACAATACTTTTTATTGGAAAAGTGGATTAGCTGCACAAAACTTGAAAATTGCGTTTTGCAACAATGCGACTAGTGTCTGGCAAAAAGGTATTATAGAAAGTAGAGCCTTCCTCAATGCTAGTGCCAGATTTATACTTAGAGGTAGCTTTGCTTCTTGATTTTATCCTAAATTAAGATATTCCTACTTCTTCTAGGAATGTGTTGATTCTATGACAAGAAATCCTAGCAAGGTAAGTCGATTGGTTTTGGATTGATTTAAACAGGGCAGGAGTGTTGCTGGTCATGAAAAATGTAGATCATAATATTCCAAATGTTATGAGTAGAACTTGTTACCTGTCGAATGTCTTCTACTTTGTTAAAATAAATAATTGTTATCTCTAACTTGGTCATTTGAAACATTAGAAGATTCGGAATGGGCTCTGAGATATCACAGGCCAAGGGAAAATGTACTGATTTGGTCATGATTTGGTAATTTTGTTGCCTTTCAATTCTGCCTTGACACTTGTAAATTTTTCTCTGCAATGAACCTGCTCACTACTTCAACTTATTTCTCCTTTCAAATTAAATTGTTAAAATTCTTCCTCCAGGCCTTGATGATTGCGGCAAATTTGGTAAAGTTGATAAGGTAAGATAGAAAGATGTGTACTAATGTTGGAATGGTCAGTATTGTAGTTTTAATGTCAGGTATAATAGCAGGGTAAGAAACTCTTATTATTTTTTTTGATACAAGGAAAACGCTTTTGGCAAGATAATCGAAAATTAGATAAACGGGCTTGAACCTTGAGCAATACATTTACAATGTATTCCTTACGAATTGAGAAATTATGTACACCGTTTAATAACATACTCCAATTATTCAATGACTGAGTGAGCTGCCGATCATCCACAACTGGACATGCACATCCGGCTGTATGGAAATTTGCACATCCATCAACGGGTTTAAAGTAATTAAGTGCTGCAAAGTATTGTCGAGAAGAGAGGGTAGGCAAAAGGGCAGCTTCGTTAATCATTCACA
>JAAAKL020005481.1:0-19252 GCA_010016065.2 Carybdea cf. marsupialis auct. non (Linnaeus, 1758)
ACGAGTTGGATACTTGAAGGCTTTGAGCACATGGGCAAATGTAGAAGCTAAAGAATTGATGAAGACAGCTAAGAACAAAGTAGAGTGGAGGACCATGACAGCCAACGCTTTGAAGAAGCACGGCACCTAGAGAGAGAGAGAGAGAGAGAGAAGAACAGCAATCATTTCAAATTACAACAGAACCTGTAGTACATTCGTCCATCGAACTGACTCAAGGCATATAGGTCACAGGCCAAGACTAACAAGAACCCTGTAGGGAGTGGCTGCATCTACATCGAGGTTGCAGCAAGGCAGATACTTCTACAAGTATCTCGTATTAATAGAGTGGCTTTTGAGCACTAGGGTACTTTGTTCTAGAACAGAGGATGCCGTGTTATAGTATTGCACAATAGTGATGGTTATTAGTGATAACGTTCACCTTATGCTTATAGACGTAAAGAAATGCTGGAGTGAGGAATGTAACAGAGAAGCAAGAACAAAAGCAAGAAGCATCAGTCGCTATTTGACATAAGGCACAGAAGCGACAACTTTCGGGCAAAACATACGCACGGATTGGAAGGAGGCTAGATCCAAATCTCTTCGAGTCGTCCGTCATCGAAATCTACCCACCAAGGATATTCCCACTAATGTCAGTTTATCCTGGAAGATTAGTAAAGGTCTGGGATATTTGTAAACAGAAGATCTATTAAACACACCCCTCGGTGAATACTACAGCCGCGGTGGACACGATATTCTGGCATCGATAAATCCAGTTTGTGCAGTTACGTTAATTATAAAACTCTCGTTTGAGGCCATTAAATGTGAACCTAACTGAAAGTGGAATACGCAAGCTGTCTTTAGCTGAACTTGCAAAGAATGTGCAGTCGTAGGTATAGGAGAGAAGCTAGCCAGTAAATTACGTGCCGAATCTCCTTAAACGGATAGCAATTTGGTAGGCAATATAAAAATACAATAATATTGTGTCTGAAAAGGTTAGGAAAGTTCCTGAATAGAACAGACATACTATTGACGACCAGACGATTGATCTGTTTCCTTGTTAATTCTAATGCAAACTTTATGAAAAGGAACAGTATTCACATGGTAATAAAGACAAAATTAAATTGCACTGAATCAAGTTATGTGCTCAATCTGTCATAGACGGAAATTGATTAATTGATCGGTTGTTCATTCTAATCGATTTTCTTTTTAAAATAGGGATTAATAACAGGAAGCGTAACACTGGAAATCAAATGAAAAGGATGAGAATTAAAGTTTTCGAGACCCCGAGCACCTTTAATTAAACAGCCGTATTTATCAATGACCTTGCCTAATTTTTAACTTGTAAGATGTGGCGAGGGAAAATATGCATTTGGTCCATTCCATTTCATTTGTATCTCAAATGAGACTTTCGTGACGTTACTAAAGGTCTACGCAATTAACCATCGAAACTAAACGGTATTTCAAGAAAGGGCATTGAACTCTTTATCAAGCACAAGTCACAGCAAAGGTCCTACGCATGTGTAGTCAGCTCTTCAACAGCACGTAGTTGTCCTTTTTTTCTCCCGTGTTTCCTTCCCGTTAATGTCCCAGATAGTTTATTAGGCACAGAAGGAACTTGATATTGATTTGCAATCGTACATACAGTGTAAGCGTTTTATCAATGTACACTGTAAAGACCAACAGAGCAGCCTCACTGTAGGCGCGGGAGATGAAATTACAAGGACAACGTAAGAAGGGGCAATAACTGAGTAGTTCACATGGCGCATCCTCGCTCCTTTCTATAGCTTTGACCGCCCTCTTTCTCGGTAAATTTCTTCTGTTGAGGTTTTTGTTGTTGTTCGCAGGTGCAGTTTTAACAATTTTTCTCAGATGCAACAATCTTTGGAGTGCAAGCCGTCACTAAACGCAGTTTCGTTGATGGGATAATTGCATATCAACGTGCATTCCCAAACATCTGCCCCACAGAATTCCGACCAAAACTGGTCCCTGTGACCTGTAATAGTAATGTTGCCTTCCGAGCGCACCTTCAAAGATGAAACGCAAGACACTCCGATAATCTCCAATTCTCATATTCTGTTTTGCAAAGACATGCTGACATTTTGTCATTTCGCCAATTTCCGTGATCTTATGTACTTGTACTAGCGTCAATTTGCTTATTTTAGGGACAAATGCGTAAAGCATGTCTGTTACACAAACACAATATGATAACAACCCGAAAGATAAATTGCTTAGCGTGGAAAAAGTTGTCTTAACTTCACAGCATCAAGCACACCCAACCTGAAGCATGTCAAAGGGATAAACAGACCTGCTCATAGATATGTAATGTTTATACTAATTTATGGTTAGAAATTCAATATTTTTATCTTTCATTCGGTGACATAAATCGCTGCTGCAAGAGGGAAAGCAAAGGCACCCTTTTCAATGACTGCAAGTTCTTTGAGCCCCACACCAACAAACAATTTAGTTCGTTTCCTCATAGTTTTCAGAAATCAACCATTTTCCTGCAACCTACGTAATTAAGGAACATTTTGGGTATGAATTCTTTTTTGATGGGGATGGACTTGGTTTTGAGTGTGAACTTGGGTTTTGATGTGAACTTGGCTTTGAGTGTGAACTTGGGCTTGATGTGAACTTGGTTTGGAGTGTGAACTTAGTTTTGGATGTGAACTTGGATTTTTATATGAACTTGGGTTTTCATGTGCACTTTGTCTTGAGTGTGAACTTTGGTTTTGAGTGTGAACTTTGGTTTGGAGTGTAAACTTGGTTTGGAGTGTGAACTTTGGTTTGGAATGTGAACTTGGTTTGGAGTGTGAACTTGGGTTTTGATGTGAACTTGGATTTTCATATGAACTTGGGTTTTCATGTGCACTTTGTCTTGAGTGTGAACTTGGGTTTTGATGTGAACTTGGTTTTGAGTGTGAACTTTGGTTTGGAGTGTGAACTTGGTTTGGAGTGTGAACTTGGTTTGGAGTGTGAACTTAGTTTTGGATGTGAACTTGGATTTTTAAATGAACTTGGGTTTTCATGTGCACTTTGTCTTGAGTGTGAACTTGAGTTTTGATGTGAACTTGGTTTTGAGTGTGAACTTTTGTTTGGAGTGTGAACTTGGTTTGGAGTGTGAACTTAGTTTTGGATGTGAACTTGGATTTAGATGTGAACTTGGTTGCGGTTGTGCACTTTGTCTTGAGTGCAAACTTGGGTTTGGAGTGTGAACTTGGTTTGGAGTGTGAGCTTAGTTTTGGATGTGAACTTGGATTTTGATGTGAACTTGGTTGCGAATGTGCACTTTGTTTTGAGTGTGAACTTGATTTTGGGGGACATTCGTTTGAAGGAGTGCACTTGGTTTTGGGGATGAACTTAGTTTTGGGTGTGAACACAGTTTTACGTTCAAGCTTGGTTTCGGGTGTAAACTAGGGTGGAAATTCCCTATCTGTAAGGGGAAGTCTTGTACGAGTGGCAGCATTACCACTCATTTACCCTGTATCATCATTTCCAGATTATACGAATTCACACAGAAAAGGACACTTGTAAAGGCAAACTTTAGATTGTCAATCAAAAGTCATTTCATTATCTCATTCAATTCATACTAAGTAAAGGAAACTTAAATAATATTTAAAATGAAATACATCATTTGCAATAAATAAAAGTTTACATAGCGACATTAAAAATTCGAATTTGTTAATTTTGAAGGAACCATGAAGGTTATCAAACTAATCCAGCAAGAGTAAACTTTATGACTGCACGTCTTTTTATAAATACAGCGCTTCCTCGATTATCCAGTCAAGTTGGACGGGAAGATTTGAAAATCGGGCCTGATAATCGAAAATGGCCGGGCAGTAAAATGCTCTATATATTCAACAAAATTGATTTGAAAAGAACTTTACAGTTTTCCAGCATTAAACAATATTACTGGGGCAGCAAAATTAGGCAGGCAAACCAAAAAACAACAACACGGAATTGCTCATTGCGGTCTATTTCAAATTATTCATGCGTAAAAGACACCTTTTTTGAGACGACTTTCACCTAACAAAGCGATGCCTGCTATTTTGGGCGAGACCGGATAATATAAGACCGGATAATCGAGGACTGGATAATCGAGGGGCGGATAATCGAGGAAGTACTGTAACCTGATGTATCGTTATAATGTTGAAACTCAGCAATTGAAAGCTTGTTAGCTATTATGCTCCTACAAGCATTTTTGGTTTCTTGGTTTATGAGTAAAACTGTTTTGAAAGAGAGACGTGAAATATGACAGTTATCATGAAGAACTTGGTACTTGCTACGGGGCGTGAGTTCTTATATAATATGAAAATTTGTGCGTATTGCATTAACTTATCCCTCTAGAGCTCATTATTTCCCCGCTCAGTCGATTAAATTTTGCAATGTAAAGAAGACGCCCTTCTTAAGATAAATTATTGCTAGAAATGTTCTCCTTTTGCAGGGAAACGCTTCCTCTCCTATGTCCCATCTGCCATAGTTACAATTTGTAAAGGCAAGTGTCGAGCAGAACTCAAGATTTCCAAGATCTAACGATAGCTGTGTCTTCCGTATACTGCAAAGACGTTAATTATGTGATATTGAAGTAAAGTTAAACGCTCAGATGTCTACTGCCACTGGCATCTGTGGATTAGTCCATGGCAAATAAAACATTAGAATGTTAAATTACGATATTCTTAAAAATTTCAACTGTTCGTCGACCTCAGCACTTCTTACATTCTAAGTCACTCTTTCTTAACAACGTCATCAAAAGGAAAATGACTTTATCACTCTGTTTGAGCATCGACTTGGAAGTGGACAAACTCTAAGGAGTAAACAAGGTTGTGCGGCACTGTTCCAAGTGCCTTTTGAGGTCGCTGTCTGCTTGAGGGGACTAGTCTTACCACAAACAACCTTACACGTAGCAACAATAATTGTCATTCTTTCTGTCAGAGGATTATTACTGTGGTCTACAGAATAGGAAACACAAATGATTAAGGTATAACACTCAAATACGACTAGCCATTGATGACGAATTGAAAAAGAATTTCCTTGACTGGTCGTATTGTTGCAGTGCAAACGCAGCTTCCCATGAGCAATTGTTGTCTTTTCTACACGAGACCTTAGCAATCCCAGGCACAGTTTACTGGATCTGGATGGTATAAAGTCTGTACCCAGTTAAATGATATTAATTCTATGGCAAAATCATTTCATCAGGACAACCCTGATTAAAGTGAGTCTATACATTTTTTCAGTTACTTCGTGAATAACATCGTCTTCGATTCTTCGCACGACCGCTGATCACGTATGTCAGTTTCGTCTTCTCAAGCTTCCTCAGGGATCAGGAGCGCTACAAGGTCAGATCAGGCGGGGGTACAATAAACCTACCTCAGGAAATTTTAGCAGAACCAAAACTTGAAATTCTCTATGAAATTTTACTTCAGTGTTACTTCAGTGTTGAATGATGAACCCCCTGGCAGCTGAGTAGCTCATATAGAATGATTTGATTGTGTGCCTCCGCACTGAAGTATGCAAGGACTGGGGCATTGCATATTTGGCACCTCCATTATTGGTTACACCCCACCCCCTTCATGTCATTCTATATCCGGCTGTGTACTACCTGTATTGCATCCGCGGACACTACATTTTTACTGAACGTTAACCGCCTGTTTTAAGAAGTGCGCCACCTTTGTTTACCATCTTTTCAACAGAATAAAACAACAACAACAACGACATCATTTTGAATATGATAAGCGAGTTGGCTTGGTAACATTTTTGAAGGACATCGTCAGCTATTTATTGGGATATCTTACCATCTCTCCATAATAGTTTCTTAGCATATAAACCATCATGTTTATATGCTATCGCTGTCGTGTCGCAATTGTGATCTGTTAAAGAAAAGGTAACGAGCTATGTATAGATCTATTGTACTTATAGATATGATTCAGCCTTATTGGAGAACATATATTTATTGTACTACTAGCAACTAAACAATGGACTATCAAATGCAATCCCTAGTCTCTGCCTAATGCTCCTCAACAGAATAATTGTAAACAAAGCAGATCGACTTCGATCATACAGACAATTAAGAGCTGGACGATTTTAATCTAGTCCAACAAAACTTGTTTTCCTGGTGAAGGTCTTTACCTCTAAACATCATTGTCAGCTTGTTACTGTACAGGGAGCAACCTTGACAAGCTCATTTTTCGCTCTGATCGCGAGCAGAATCGCCAAACAGTAACCTGTGGGCCCAGGTTACAATCGGACAGTCCCTGCTTTGCCATTCAGGCGTTTACACGTATCCGGATATTTTAAAATCCGCAAATATTTTTCTCCAGGTATAAAAATATCTGCATCCACATGCAGCGAATTCAAATCGAATTTGCCTGCCCACACGCAATCAGATTCACTTTAGTTCCCAGGTCTCTTCTGCAGGCGCGACCAAAAATCCGCCAAATATTAAATTCTTCGTACACTCGTGTTTAAAGTGCCTTCCGTGTTTGCTGTTTCTTTGTAGATTAGTCAAGACGGATATCGAAAAACCGCGAGGTAAACAAGGCCTTTGTTTGAACTGATGATGATGTGGAGCTGTTGCTCAATGTTACGACTGAGTACAAGATATCCAAGGCCTTAGAGAATATCGTCTTGGAATTAAGATATTTTGAAAATTTGTACAGTAAAGACAGGCCTTCAGCTTGTGACGTCATTGGATTAAAAATATCAGAATTCGCCCATCCACACTCATCCATTTTGTCATCGGATGTAAAATTTTCCATAATGAAGTGCGAATTCAAAAATATACCGAAAGTTTCTGGATGCGTGTGGACGCAAGGCGAATTCGCATGAAAATATCTTCGAATTCAAAAATATGCGGATACGTGTGAACGGGGCCTAATCTGGTAACATAACAAAATGGAATCCTGATTAAACAACCTTTACACCCTTAATTCATCAAATTTAACTGCTTTCAACCAAACGAAAAGTACGTTATTCTTGCTGTCTACAACAGCTATTCTTTGGACGATAAAATCCCTCCTCCCCATCAAACTCGCATCGCTCGGAAGCAGGCAACTGATTAAGTTGAGAGATCCTTGACTTTGTGACAGGTTTGAATGATGAACAAATCTCACAGGTGAAGAACATACTCCTTGTAAATGTGTAACCTTCAGAAAAGGGCAAAGGGCATAAATCACATTTTAAAGCCTAGAAAGAATTCATTAAAACGGTCATAAACTATGGACTAATACCTTCCCACATTAACACTTATTGATCGTTCTTGATATAACTGATTTTAGAACTAACAATTAGGTGTTAATAACTTGGAGATTGGCTCTGTGATTTATACGGCACTTGTTTCCCAATGTGATGATAAATTGCATTGAGTTCACTTAAAATAGTCTTGAGAAAGACATGATTGGTATGGACATATTTGGTAGATAAAAAGTGCATTTTAAAAAAGAAAAAAAATTATGCAAAAAGTGTATTATCTAAAATGTTGATAAAAAGTGCATTTTATGACAATATGTTATCAACCAAACGGTGAATATTTGGGCTGAGCTGGAAGACATAGCAGTTCCTTTTAACTAAGGTCCCCAAACATAATGAGGCTTCAAGGAACTTTGTCAAGCTTACAACAGCAAGAATGTTGTAGAAGACACTAGTTTTCACAATTTTTATACTAATGAGATGAAATAGGTATCTTACTCGTTGAAGGTTTTAACATATATATTTTTACGTCTCTTGGAGCGATCAACATTACATAATCATCGTCATCATCCTACTCCATAGCCATTCGGCCGTAGGTGCACTTTCATATTTCCAACAGTACGTTTCCACAACTGTTTGTCCGCTGCTTTCCTTGTACCACTGAAAGATTTGTCCATTCGGCGATGTTATGCAGCCAGTTTTTTCTAAGTCTTCCTCTGACTTTTTCCCCCGGTATCCTCCCATGCATGAAGGTGTTAGCTAAACTGAGAGAATTGCGGTTACGACTGACGTGTCCAGACCACTGCATCTTCCTTTTCTTTACAATTGACAGCAATGTTTCTTGGTTGCCACTTCTCTGGACAATTTCGCCTTTAACGCTATCGTTAGTTGTGTTTGCCGTGTACGGATTTCGCAAAATCTTCCGGTAACACTTCATCTCAAAAGCATTGATTCTTTTCGCTGACTCTGCATTTAATGTCCATCAATGTCCAAATTACATAATAGCCTCGTTTTAATCAAACGTAATAATCAGCCATACTCTATTATTTTTTTCACGTCCCCCTACTACAAAAAACAAAATATCTCTAGATCTACATCGAAATTATGTGAAACATACCTCTATTTATCTAGCCTGCGTATACAATCATAAGCAAGGAAAATCTGAACTGACAATCGTAACGTGAACAAGAAGTAGACATCAAAGGGCCTGGTAACGCTTCTCCGCAACAACAGCTAAATCATAGTGTAAATAAGACAGCGCATAATTAATTCGAAGCATACGTCATCACAGAGGTCAAAAACCTTTCACTTTCTTGCAGAGCCTCTCCTAAACGAGAAAAGCAGCCCGAAGATTCCTTTCCAAACTTGAGGATAATGAAAAATGGGCATTTGTGAGTTACATGCAACTAAAGGTTCTGCTATTAGTCTCACCGTTAATAATAGCAGTCCTACTGCCTCAGTTGACTCTGCTTAGGAATCATCAGCCAAAACTTCAGAATCTAATATACCTTTTGTAGCTTTTAATTGGTTATGGGCCCCTAAATTGCCATTTGCCTGCTCTTAAGTGGTCCGTTGACCACTTACATAAATATATAAAATATACGATCATGAGCAAAACCATAGGGACGCCAGGGAGCTATGTCTACGCAACATTTTAGCTTGTGGTGAAAGAAATATTTTTTTGTGGCGTCAGTTTGTTGCTCCGGACCATGGTAATTTATTTTACCTCTTAACGATATAAATTTTCTTTAATAAAGAAATGTCCACGAACAATGACACTCTTTCCAAACAACTCAAGTAGAGTCTCTCAAATGTTATTTTAAGCTCTGCAAAATAGGCAACCCTTTGCATGCAAAGCACAATCTAGTTGTGACCACTGGACAGTGTAATATTATATAATTATTAGTATAGTTTCTCGTGACCTGATGTCAGAAATAGTACCACACATTGCTTCATTAATTTAGTTACACAATGTTAGGCAGTGTCAGTATTACATTGCACCTTGTCATAGCTTGTACTGCATTGCCATCATTGACGTACACGGTCATAGCTGATCTTGGTCTGACCCTTTTGTCTTGGCATTGCAAGCAAGTCAGTCACGCCGTGAATGACGTACAACGTAAACAAACATTCTCAGCCACCACTACTAGGTTTCTTAATACAGCAAATATCTTACATTCCTAGTAATCAGTTTCATGGTACTCACATGTCGATACAGTGCTGCAATCGAACTAGTAGATTGTATAGAAGTCCCGATTTTCTCGTCGATCTGCAGTTAGCTCGAAGTGGCAACACTGAGCGTGTCCTGATCTCCTGAAACATTCTCGCGATACATATCGTTCCCCGTTTTCATTGTGATTCAAAAGAATTTCTCTAGTTGACCATATAAAAAAGTTGTACTCCTGTAAAAGCTATATCTGGGATCTCGTCGCGCCGCTCCCAACCCTTACATAGTCATTTCTGATCAGTTATCCTCTAGATAGAAAAAAAATTGTCAAACAGAAAGCAGATGGCAACAATGAAGTTCGATAGGAAGTGCGATCAATAATCAATCATCAAGTAACAGGTTAGGCATTACCAACTATAATTTTCATCCAGTTTAAAGAGATACCAGAGAAATGTGAATATGTCACCAACGGAATTATCACCTCTTTGAGGAGAGGGTCATTCGTTATTAGTAGGGTGTGAAGCATTTTACACAGTAGTGGCGTTGTGGTATAGTGTCAGACTCACACTACGAGGTTCGTGAGTTCGAACCGACCCTGAGCTTGCCTCTTGTCATCTGCTCTCGTGAAGTGGGAAACTATGTTTCGAGAGATAGGACAGAGGGGGACTACATGGATGAGTAGCATGAATAGATTGTCATCCGAAAAAGAAAAGTAACCCGTTCCTACAAGTGGCTTCGGCCTTGATCAGGGTGAATACAATAAAAAAGAAAAGAAAAAAAAAAAGAAAGATGACCATGACATGAACTTCGTGTAGGTGAACAAACAGAAAAGATAAAGATCATTCAACAGTTTGTGATCATTTCTAAATTTGTTTGCATTATCACCCATGCAAGCAAACAGTCAACAAGCAAACAGTCAAGCAAACAGCTAAGCAAGCAAAGAGTCAACAAGGAAACATTCACGCAAGCAAACAGTTAAGAAAGCAAAAAGTTAAGCGAGCAAACAGTCAAGCAAGCAAACAGTCAAGTGTGCAGTCAAACAATTAAAATATGAAACAGTTAATGAGTAATCAAGCAAGCAAGCAGTCAAACAACCAAGCCGCCAAGCAAGAAACAAAGCAGCCAACCGAATAATTCATCTAGTAAGCCCATAAAAAATCAACCAACCAAGCAACCAATAAAGCAATTAACTAATTGATCAATTAAACAATCTATCAACTTAACAATGAAATAATCCAAAAATTAAATAATTTTATAATCAAACTTGATCATCAGGACATTCAGGTTTATAGTATTTTGTCGTGGTCCATAGCTGTTGGCATAAAATATAAAAAAAGGTAGACCTCACACTTAAAATTGACAGAAAATGTTTTTCCTGGGACAGTTTTCTCTAAGGAAAGTTTCATGAATAAAGAATTGGGTGAGCAAAAGCTTATTAGGTAAATATTGTGTATCTTTATTCTTCATTCCCTTATATTCCATAGCAAAGATTTTGGAGCCTACGAGGGTTTGTTAACTGGACTCAATTCACAGATGAACACCATCGATTTTAGATATGTTTTCATTGCGTTTATTATGACGTAATTGACATCCAATTTCTCCAACAGAACGCTAAAAGACATTTCAAGAACACCATTGCTAACTAGAGCAGCAATACGGTTCTTTCAGGTTAGAAGAGACCTCGTTTTTACTTCGTTTGATAGAGAGGCTACAAAGGAATGGTAGGGTTGATATCCTTACAGTCAGTCATAGAGTCTTACGCTGACTCGCATAACTGGGTGAGTTTTGATATCGGATATCCCAAGTACGAATCTCCACCTTAGTTTAAAAACAGCAACAAACAGTCAACAGCAAACTAAGAGAAGTCGATTGTGTCAGCCATGGCCGCTGTTTATCTGAACGTTAAGCTCTACCATTGAAACTTAAGATGACGTACTTTAGCGAGGCCGTGGCCAGATGGAGGCTAAAATAGCAAACCCTGAAACAACCGTATTATCAACCTTATACAATACCATCTCCTTAAGGTTGTGCGTTACCTAAACGTAGAATTCGTGAAACCTCATGTACTGATCACGAAAAGGAATCGCATTAACAATTCTGAACCCTTCCTTGATTGGGGTTCAGGACACAGAGTAACCACATGTAGGTCAAGTTTGTAAATAATGCGATCGATAAACTTTGCAGTGATAACTGATGTCCCATGATATGTTCGTCTTCGTTCGTTTAATATGTCAGGCTCTAACCGGGCATATTTGTGCCTGGCTACATTTTATTGTCAAACAGCAGAATGCTATCTACGCTTGGAAGGACTCAGTAAAGAGGACAATTGTTGGTGATGATAAGATTGGTGGTTTGGATCATCACTTGGTAATGTTTTCTGCTTTAATGATAGTCAGAAACCCCTTTCTTTTACTCCCCAACCTGACTCAAGACGGTTAAGGCGAACCAACGATTTCTAGAGAAGTTAACAGCCAGAAGTTTGAGCAGAGGTGACAAAATGTCTTGGGGGAGTAGTTGATGCTGCCCATATCTCTTGCCACCTTTCAGCAAACCATGGCGTTGATGGAGGATGTCTATTGACAATGGCTCTCTTTAGACTGGAAATACTTTGCAATCAAATTCTCGGGGGGTGGGGGTTGGTTTGGTAGGAGGTCACCAGCCATGGCTGGTCTGAAAACAAAGAATCCTGATTGAGGAGAGACAATAGCAGATCTCAAAACCGAACAAGAAGTAGGCATATGATAAGCGTAACTACAAGTAGAGGGCGCCATTTCCAACCGATAATTCTGACTACCATTTTTTCCCTTGTTTTTCCCGCTTATTTATTACTTAATTGCATGTGTATTAAACCTTCCGTTACCACCCCCACTCCCTCCAACATTTTTCTGATGGTTGCCCAGCTAGACATGATGATACGTTGTAATACAATATACGACAATATTGTTGTTTTCCTCTTGCATGTTAGCATACTCTGTAGCCTAGCTGAGAGTTTTTATCACCCGAAAAAATGGTCTAATGATGTAGTTGTTGCCCCCCATACATATACATGAGGGGTACTAATACCACTCCTCCCGCCTAGCACATGCCCCTTTGGTTTTAATTCAAATAGACCTCATGATATATGCAACCAGTGACAACTTGCAACATGATAGTTTTACTAAGAGTATTGAAATAAGAGAATCACTTTGAAACAAAGATAGTAGCGAAGAGATATTTGGCAAGAAGCGATAGGGTCTCTGTGGATCGATGATTAACATTCCTTAGCTTTTCAGCCCATGCATTTTCGTGGAAGAAGAGATTTCAACGTTTTTCTCGCAGGGATTAAGTAGCATGTAGTACGACAGGCGTAATTTTTGTGGAGAGTAATTCGCGTATTAAATCAATTTCCACTCAACGAGATGGTAACTCTTCAAAAGTATGCGGAGGGAAACTGATGACGTCACTAATCAAAAGTTTTAGAAACAGCATGATTTGACTCCAGATATCGAAAGCCAAGTTTAGAATAGGCTATTTCCCAAAGTAGCAGATCTGTAATGTATATAGTGTTTAAACTAGAGGCGTTTGCATCTCAAAAATCTCTGGTCAAAGCTTTGTTGATATTCCTTGGTTCCTTAAGTTAGGAACCAGCATTAAATAATAGGGTTTTGTTAGAGAGATTCAAACTTTGAAACCTGATATCTCCGTGTTGGGGAAGGACATCGCTCTCAATTTTGGCTATCAACGTTCTCACTAGTAGGGTAAAATGAAAATTGAGTTTTTTCCCCATAATCCCCAAATTTTCAAAATCGTGACGTCGCACTTTCCCGGCGCTTTGTAAATCGGATACAGAAACAACAGTTCATATCAAAGAATTTAGCGATATTTTGGAACGTCATCAGTTGCAAAAAAAATTTTCATAGGGAGGGTTAAACTGGGGAGGCCCATACGCCAGTAGTGCATACAACCAGAGATTTTAAAACACACAACAACCAGTTTTCCATAATCTCTGATACAACTCTTGACACGGAAGAAACTACTAGAACTTTGTAGTGTGAACGCCCTACAGTCTCGGGTGCAGGACCGAGACCGAGACCGCGTGTGGCTGTGTGGCCGAAGAACTTGCTTTGAAATCAGCGGACTTAGGGTTGATCGCAGCGTGAAAGAGCTTCGGCAACGTATCTTCCTTGTAGTCACGAGGCCCACCCATTCTATGCAGTGGCGTGGCTGCAGTGCGTATCTCATGTTATCACTAAATCAGATATCCAATTGTGACCACGGGGGAACTGGGCGGACGCCCCCCTCCTCCTCCGAGATTCAGTATTGATCTTTGTCAAACCTGACATTAAAATTGTGGCTTGTCTTAAGGATACGTTTCCGGTAATTTGAAGTGATTGGTGAAGTGGTAAACAAGGTGTGGTTCCTTCATAACCACTATCTCCTCAATAGAGGAGGTTGGCCACGCCGGTGAGTCAATTCCAAGGAAATTGGAGGGACAAAACTGGACAAGCCCGTTGAATGACATGTCCGGAACAGCAATCACGCTCAGAATCGGAAATGACGTTTATTCTATTTTTTCCGTAGGAGAAAAGGATGCTGACGATAACCTTCGATTTGGGAACACTTTTTCGACATCATTCGTAGCTCGAGTCTGTCCTCAATCACAGTTGTCCCTAGCTACCAATTAATCAAATCAACTTTACTGTGGCATCTTTCGTTGTTGTCGCATAGGGCCTACGTGATGGTTCAATGAGGTGCAGGTACTAGTTACCCGAAGCGTCTTTGGGAAACCCTGATAGACATTTCATGGCATATAGCCCCATATCGTTTACAAAAAAATATGTAAATCATTCTTAAGAAAATTCCTACAGTACACACCTATCTCAGTGCCATGACCACGTGAGGATATGGGGTACATGTTCCCTCGCTTGTCTGAAAAGCAATTTTGCCTTTTCGGTTCAATCTGATATTAAAATAGAGGCTGCTCGCCAATAGAAATAACATGTCATTATTTAGATTCTCCCTTCATTAAATAGTTGGCAATAATTGTTGCTGCAGTTTTAAAAGTTTCAATAGTTCCAGGACAGTGGGAGGCTCCTTAATAACATTTTGTCCCCCCTCTCACAAGTTTGAGAAGGCTGGACACACTCCTGCGCTTTCTAGTTATCTGAGTGTCTTGACAGAAGTCCCACTGGTGGTCAGAGGGAAATTTGTACTTTTATTCGTAGCAAGCGACCTACCCCTCATGCTGATGTGTCACTGTATATCTGGAACTTCTGAATGCCCTTTCCCCCCGTCCATCTCCCTCTCTCCCCTCTACATCACATCTGCATCCATACGGACGAGATTTCTGCTAAAACAAAAGAATTTTTAAATTGTGTACTAAAGCTATAAATTGACGGGCACAAAACGAAACCATTTCTGTATCGTTTACTCAACCATACCAAAGGCTTGTCACGTTTGACAATGCTAAACAAGGGGGTCAACTACCTACCACAGAGATGCGAGATTTCCGTTAAAAAGATAATATTTCACATGGGTTTTTACTGTCTAGAGTTCTAAGATTCTATGAAATCATATACCCCCGGAACTCTTAAAAATACTGACCTCCAGAATGCTTACGTTCGAGGGGTTAACCACAATCAAGAAATTTCGTACCTTTTCTTTCGTTATTTTATTGTTTTACAGAAATCTATGACAAGTACACTTGCCTACGTGAAAATCTACGGTTTTTGGTAAGTGATTACATATTTGGCCTCAACTACGTTCATATCAATAATAAGGTTTACTTTTGCCTTAATGGTGGTTGCGAATCTGATAATGTGCATTGTAAACATTGCCAATCAAAAAGAAGTCAGAGGATGGGACGGATATCTTTACGGTATCACAGTCTTCCTTCCGAGACGGAACTCGTCAAAATCTGCAGCCAATGCTATAAATCAATTAACTAGTTTTGCTGAAAGGCCGCTGTTAGTAACATTTTCTCACTAATGGCAACCCCTGTTGTAACACAGCGATCATTCAAGATGTTCCACTTTCCCACCTAAAGCAATTGTTTGTCCGTGACACGTGCCCCACGATACTCATTTACACCGTGCGAGAAACGCATGTTGGGTCTCCTTTAACAAAGCTTTCAGGATCATTACATGCATTGGAGCTCTGGGCGAAAGAATCCAAGTTCCAATTCATTTTTGTAAAGAATACTTTTATTGACAGACCGGAAATAATATGACGAAAATATGATCGGAGCTGCTTCTGCCACATTTGTGGAACGTCAGTCAGAACCTGTTATGAGTCAGATGAGATAAGTAGAATCCTACAAAATATTTCGACGATACTTTTTACAAGAATAAAGTTATTTGGGATCGGAAAACAACGAAACCCTGCCAAGTAGTTGCAGGTATGGAGGTTTTCAGTCCTCGACTGCTTTGGATACTGTTTCTACTTGGAAGCGTTTTTGGTTTGTTACTATCGAGTACAGAAGGGAAACCGACTGTGGATTGGGACTCATGGCTTCGACCTAGCAAGCCAAGATGCGAGCCTATTAAGATTGCTGCCTGTAAAAATGAACCGTACAACATGACAGTTGTTCCTAATTCCTTGGGACACCGCACACAAGCCGAAGCTGGTGAGGAACTGGCATATTTTGCACCATTGATGAAGGTTCGATGTTCCGAGTACTTTCAGCAGTTTTTGTGTCTGTTGTATGCCCCTGTCTGCACTATCATCGAGGAGCCTATACCGCCATGCCGATCACTTTGTAAGAAGGCCAAGAAGGGATGCGTTGAATTATTACGAAGGTTCGGATTTGAGTGGCCAGAAGTTTTACGTTGTAACAAATTTCCGAAGAAGAAGAGCAACTCGTTGTGTACTGGTATCAACGGAGGAAAAAAGAAAAACAGGAAGAACAAGAATAAAAGAAATAAGAAAGGAAAACGGAAGAAGGGGGGAAGGAAACAAAGGAAAAGGGGTAAGAAAAGACGGAGCAACAAGGGTAAAAGAGATAAGGGTGACGATAGTGAAAGTAGGAAGAGACACGCAATCGGAACGCCAAAACGCAGTAAGGAGTAATACGACGAGTAAGTTTCTGTCAACGTTGACAATCATAAATATCGTTCTTCGCAGACACGAATTGGAAACAGTTATTTCTCTGCGATGAAGAAATCAAGTTAAAGCAACAACAGAAGGTTGACACAAGACGATGATATTTTCGATGTTAGGGTCGAAGTCGTTAATCCAATATGCTACCGGATACAATCTTGAAAGAGCTTCGTCTTTGCTTGGATTAAGACCTAGGTGAAGTGATTAACACCAATTTAACTCAATCGACATCCTTTTCACAGCGGCGCTTTCTTTGTCAAAAATGATTCACAGTTTGCACTAGTTTAAGTAAATATTGTGTTTTTATTTGGGGTAGATCCTATAGTTTGTTTAATTGAGGTTGTTACAAGTAAATCTATGTTTAGTTTTCATCTGTCAGCGTTCTCAAGTAAGTCCTTCCGTGAACCCGCGTGCTTTTGCGTAGAATTGAAGGTTTATTTTATGACAAGATTTCGAGAGCTGAAGAGTTCTGCTTGAAATCGGTACTGTTTCATATTGGTAGTTTACTGAGATAGACAGCCCTTGTGTACATTGTAGTAAATTGACAGTGATAAAGGAAACCTTTAAGTGTAACAATAAAGGTAAAGACCGTCAGGTGTTTTTACTCAAGTTTTTTCAAATTATAGGAATAAGTGTCGAGTGTTCACTAAAGGTGGGTTCATTCTTCTGGGCCTATTCTTACTGGGATTTTTACCCAGGGCCCACCGGATTTTTAATTAGAAAGATCAAGTGTTCTCTAAATACCCACTCTATGTTTAAATTGAAGTTGTTAACTTGATTTCAAGACTTATTATATCGCTGTTGTCATGAAAGAGTTTCTCTTCAATGGTTGCCATGGGAGATCCATAATACGATACTGTTGGACTTAGCGTGTTTGAAATCATTGTGATGAGGGAAATTGAGTCTTGGAGATGATATTAGCAAGATCATCGTTGTTCACGATGTTTAATCCCGAGACAAAAGCAGAAGTATTTCTATTCGTACTGCAAAAGCTCCCGACGTATTTTAGTGGTTTTTTAAAGAGACCAGGGTTCAGTAATGAGAATTGCTTACTCCTGTGGGAGATTAGCAGTATAGTAGCGGGAGAACTCGTGTCATATACTGACGGGGAAAATGCATGTCATTTAGAACTAAGAAAGATACAGTTTTTCTTCACGTCTACCTATTCAATACCATATTTTCATGATTCTCAGTCCGAAGGATCTGTTAGATTGTGGTTAAGTGTGACTCGGGTTTGCGAAGAAAGGGACCTCTTGTATTATTTGGTAGTTAAATTATTTGTATTGAAAAAGTGCGAGGCTGATTCACAGCTCCAGCATCTCTTAGGCGCTACAGAGCCTAATGAAGACGATGTCAATGCTTCTATAAATCCTCCGGGCAAGGATATGATCTTACTGGGTATTTTGCCTGGCCTGCTACGAGCCAGATAGTATGAGCAAAATATGGCCTCTGTTAAATGCTCATAGGTCATTGGCATGGAAGTTTTAAATCGTTTATTGCGTATATTTACGTTTTCGAGGTCTTAGTGTCAATCTCGCTATGTAAACCTGGAGTTTTTGCTTGTTGCCTGTTCTTTTTTTTTTTACTGTAACTGTGTTTAAATAGAAGGAATGCTGTGTTAATTCCTTTGATTCTTGTTGCCATTCCTCTGCCCCCGACAGAATTATGACTGATGTATTTTACCCCACCTAATCAAGTAGACGCTCGTAGACCGCGCGCTTCCCCATTACTGATAAAAGACCAAAAGCAGTTTCTCGTGTACTTGATTGGTGGAATTACCAACCCTCCTTCCTTCGAGACATTGCAAGTTTTGTACGCCTTGACAGACGAAAACCCCCGAATCCTTCAATGGTACGAGTGCCACGTTTCTTTCACCCTCAAAGACGCCTACATTGTAATTTACCAAGATGACGCGGAGAGGATCTACAATCTGTAGGTGATCTAGATGCCAGCATGTGCAAATATTTTGTATGGAGACTACTAGCACTTCCCTGAACTCACCCATCCACCGCATCCCCAAAAATGCAATTTTCTAACGCTCGGCAACTGGTCCGATGAGGTATAACATCATACATTACGAACATGGTAACATAAAACCGAGAGTAAATTACTCCTCGACGTCTCATACTTTCCCCCCAGTTTATAGGAACATAAAATAATCCCTGACAAATATAAATGTTACAAAGAGGAAACCTCGCGCATTATTTTGCCAGATAGGGCAATTTTAGAGGCAAAGTCTGCATCAAAATTCCTTTATGGTGACGGTGGGAAAACTAGAAGAGCACTTAGCAGCATACCAACTCTATTTCAAACTCGCAAATACGTCAGAGCTCAACTGATTTATACACTATGAAATATTTGACATAAGTAGTCGGCAATCCTATTATGAACGACCTGTTCAATCCACAGAACTACTGCAGCTGCTCCAACTACAAATATAGAATCTTCTTCTACAACTTCTTTTTCTGCTACTTCTCCCTCCTTCTAGTAATAGGCCTGCTGATCTCCCTACTGCTGCTGCTACTACTAAGTTGCTACTACTTCTACTCAGAGATAAAAATGGCACATTTATAGCTCATTTACGACCTCTGTTTTACTACTACAGCATCTGTTGCTACCACCACTACTATTACTTTTGCTACTACTGCTACTACTAATACTATTACCACTCCTATTACTACTACTATAACTGCTGCTACTACTACTACTACTACTACTACTGCTGCTACTACTACTACTACTGCTACTATTACTACCACTACGTCTATTGCTACTACTACTACTTCTACTACTACTACTACTACTTCTATTACTACTAATACTACTACTATTACCACTACTATTACT
>JAAAKL020005482.1:0-19252 GCA_010016065.2 Carybdea cf. marsupialis auct. non (Linnaeus, 1758)
AATGGGGTCTGTTTTCTCTTATTGCAACGAAATGTAACAACCCGAAAGTTTGTTTTAACAAAGTATTGATAACCTTTACGTCATATGACATGATCTTTTCTCCACATACTCAGCGATGAAAAGGCACCTGTTTGAAAAGGGCGTTCCCACGATGAAAAGGGCGTGGGCTCCACATAACTTTTTATCACCCCGGGGCCCGGCCCGCCGGCAGCACTGTGCGGAACAAAATGCACCAAAGCGGAACAGTTCCGAATAGATTAGAAAGGTTCAACCTATATGCAACCTCTTATTACTGTTGGATTTAAAGAGGAATAAACACTCGACGAAGCTAAGGCTGTTATTGTGTCCACAAATTTTTTGTAACTGTACGTACAGTAAAACAGCATAATTCTATGTTTTCGCCTTTAAAATCTAATCCAGTAGCGCATAGCGCGACCAGAGTAAGTATGGACGGGTATACTAGACTTTCAGCACTCGTTTCATCTTGTAAACGGCTGCTACCGCTTATAGCTCTTTGTCATTCCAGGTTTAAAATGCTGAAGTAATTCAGGTCCACAACATGTCACAGCCCTCTAGGAATCGCTTGTAGTTCAGATGAAAGGTGGTACTATTGAGACGATATCTGTCATTTCATCTACTACCCAGATATTCGATTGCATTAAGGAGTAATGATCAACAAGCGATTTACCTTTGAGAGAGAGGCGCCATTATAAAAATTGGCCGAAGACCGTGATCACCGTACGTACCATAGTGCAACTCGGGCTCTCTGAATGTCCCGAAAGCCCACGTAACAGTTTGATCCATTATCAACTTCAGAGCAGACACCAGTACTGATCAAGTAGAAGGTTCAGAAAGATTTTTGAAATTGGAAATAAAGTTATCTCTCGTAATTTCGATATGATGACGCATCTCACCAGTATTTGGTGCCTCTTAAGCACCTGTCGCTGTGGTTAAAGAGTGAAGTGTTTGTTGTCAGGTATCGAAAAGCACTATGGTATTGTTTTGCTTGACTGCTTGGCGCGATACTTTCGAATGTTTTCACAACGAAAAAAAGTTCATAAGAAGAAGATGGATGGTCGTCACCAAGAGAACCATATAGTAACGTTCGGTGATCGCCCAACACTATTGGATTCTAAAGGAGAGAATGGCAGAATGAATATATCAACAGATGATTCTCAATTTGTTATTAAAGGAAGGAAACAGGTAGGCTACTCTCTTGCAACCTAGCCTCTTATGCCCAAGTCTTGATGGATATTAGGGTTACGTTTTCTTTCGCTGTTTACGTCTTAAAATTATGCTGAGTACGGCTAAGCTTGGTATATTTTTTAACAGATTTGAAAATGTTAACGATATCTATCTGTTTAATGCTATGTTAAGTGAAAACAGCTAGGGTATTTAGATTTTTCACGAAATATTACAATATCCATCTATGGCGCTCGTCTCGTGATGTTACTACTGTTTCTTGTTGTGTCGTGGTTATGAAGGAAGCCGGCAAGTTTGATTTTGTCAGTCAATAGAGGACACCGTCATAGGTGTAAATACTGCTAGCTTTTACTTTAATGTAATATGCTGCGTTTTCAAATTGCTTGAAGCTGAGAATACAGGGTGTTTATGTCCCACCCTGTGTGCGGATTTGATTTTAAGCTTTCAGCATAAGGCTTTGATAAGCTCATTAGACATCGGCGTTTCATACCAGATGGTGGTACCAAGACGTCTTGTTCCTGTCGTTTTGCCGTCGAATACAAGCAAGTAATATTAATCGTGGTTTGTACCCCAGCAGTTTCAAAGCAAGTTTTGAAAAGAGATGGTCTTCTTCTAAACTTGTTTGTTATACTTTTTTCCATTCCTTCGGAATATAGGCTATTTAACATACACTGGATAATCTTAACTTGATTTCCTCCGCTTTAAAATATTTTAACGGTACGTAAAAACTGTTAAGTTAAAAACACACTATGTTATGTTATATTTCAGACCGATTCTACAATGAGCGTAAATGTCTTTACGTATAGGTTGGTCCCGACCTTTGATCACCAGTCGTTAATAGTCATCCTTGTATTCTCATACAATATATTTGATATGTTTATTAGTGCTGCCAAACAAAGGTATTTAAACAGCCAAGTCTCAGAAAGGTGTTGTTAATTGGATCTTGACTAATCCACTTAATAGATGCATGCAGGACTATTGATGTTAGCTTGAGACTCCAAGGAGTTAAATTACTGAAGCTATTGTTTTTCATAATATTATACATACTGAGTACAACTGTAAGTTATTATTGCTTCCCAATTAAATGTTAAGACTACACTATTGATACAGGGAGAACTGCAATATTGTAGTTCACAAATATATTTAGATGAAGTTGCTGCAGAATCTACCAAAGTTGAACATAGTGATGCAGATAAACATATTGGCCTGTGAAGAGAGATCAGTAACTTTAATATTCAATGATATGTCAAGCCACATTGCTTGATGATTCTATGGTTTGCATGTGGACAGTTGCAATAGTTTACATTGCAACATGGTATGGAATTGAATTGAGTTTATAATTCATTAGTGAGGGAAGAGTGGTGTAAATGCATTTTAGAAAAATGGTTGATAATCTGCATCATCAGATCTTTATGTTACTGCTGCATAATGTCACTGTACCTTTCGATATCATTATTCAATTGTACAAAAGCAGTAGTTGTTTAAACAAACTAAGATGAAAGCTGTTATATTATGTCAGTGTTGTTGTATGAGTACCAATAGAGTTTAAATGGTAAATTATAATTGTGAAGAAACTGTGTTGAAAGGGAAAGAGCTTAGAATTTATGAGAGAATGCATCCAGTGTTATTATGAGAGACAGATGAGAGCAAACATAAATTAGGTAACATGTCTTCAAAGAAATTATAATTGTGACAGACTTCTTGGTGTTGGTTTTCCTTTTACACAAAACCTTTTTATCTTTTTAGGACATGAAACTGAATAAATCTTGGAACTTAAGGGGACCATCACCATCTCCACTGTTTGGTACACCATCGTATCCATCACCTTTGGACCGATTCCGAACAAGTGAAAGTAGCCATGGATGCAGTATTGAAGATTTGTCAGAAAGGAGTGAAAATAATAACTTATATGATTATACTAGACCCATCAATGAGAAGCAGTTGGAAAAGCCAGAATTGGGAAAAGGTCATCCCATTGTCAAAGGTAACACTTTCAACTAGTAAAGGTGTAGTTTTCATACTCAGTTGTAGAACTGAAAGCTAACTTATGGCCTATGACATTCTCCTAACTACAGAATGTCATAAATGGCTTTTTTAGTTGTTTTAATTGTTCACACAATTGATTGTGTATTGTATTTATGAGCAAAATGCCATACATATTATAGTTATTAAAGTTACGTAAGTGCTGAAAGTGGCTTTAACTTATCCATAGCTTAGAAGCTACTTTTTACACCATGTTATGGGTTCACTCTAAGGTTTACGTGGGTACTTCAGGGAATCATGACCAATTAGAAGTGATTCTATTCTGAAGATTGCAGGTAAGATAGTGTTTTGCACGAAGTCACATGTTTGTGGTCATAATCGAGACAATCAGTGTCTCCAGTTGATGTACATAAGGGCAGGTCTTCACTATGAAAAGTTGTTTGGAAACATTGTATAAATTACTGGCTGGAACAGGACTATTTCTGATTCAGTGTTATTGCTTTTCTAGCTAGTTTTTAAGACAAAGCTCAAACAGACTATTGTAACGATAATTTCCCAGAGGACACCATCCAGGTTTCATTGCTTCTTTATTTTTCCACTAGATGACTTGGCTGCATCAATGCACAGTTTTAGCTTCGCTCCTGGTTATTCACATGGATCATTTGCACCAAGCCCAGTTCCAAACTTCAACAGGTCCTTAAATGGTTCACTGGGTGCATCCCTTAATGCTTCATGGCAATTTTACAATTATGTTGGAGGGGCAGAAGTTGGAAATGTATTTCCTAGTACAGTCAGAAATCCAGTAAGTTTTTAAGAACAAGATTTAATATGCAAAATGTATAATCAATGCTGTCTGCTAGCAGTTTGATATATTACTCTGTTTGCAATGTATTGACTTCCTGATATTTGGTAGTGATAGGCAGGTAAAAATGGGAAGTGGAAAACTAACATGCAACTATTTGATTACAGGAGTATGTGAAAACTTTGACATGGCTAAATAGGTGAGGACTTTATGGGATTTAGACCTCTTGCAGTGAAAATGCCAGCTTTAACCACTGCATGAAATAGTGCCATAGTTAAGTCAACAGTCTTCAGTACCGGTATATAAATTTTTAGACAGTCGTAGTGAGCAGCTCTGGCCAGCCATGGCTAGTTCATAAAATGCCTGACAAGTATTTTATTTGTTCCTTCTTAGTGCTGTGTCAGATTTCTTGCATTGTTAGCAAGCAAGAGGCCCTTTTCTGTTCCTTGTTTGGGCGTTATTATGTGCACCAAATGTTTAATTGTGGTTCTTCTTTCTGTCAGTTGGAAAGTGTAAACTTTTTGGTGGCTCTTGCCTGTTTCCCTTCAATGCAACCCATGAGTGTGAGCTCCTCAAGTTTTTTGTTCCACTGTGGATTAGTAGTCTGGTCTGGTCTCTACTTTCCCTAGCACTATTTCATATAAGTCTTTGCTGTTAATGTCAAGCTCCTTGCTTTTATTTTCTTCTATTACTAAGTCCACCAACTTGTGTAGCTTCCTTTCCTTGTCAGCTTTCAGCATTGTATCAAACTGAATATACCAGAGGTTGCTCACATTCACATTTTAAATTTGGACCCGATCAAACTATATGAGGTTTGCTCATTATCATCTGTGTACAATGAGAATTTGGCAGGTGAGAGAATGCACCCATCACTGAGCATACCATTCAGTCTCACTGCAGTTTGCTGGTCCTATTGTATAGTTTTTATAAGTACAATATCTTGGTCATATCATATCCAATGATTCCAGTGGCTTTCATAAATCAATAGGTATCCTTCAGCATCTCCACCACCCTAAATGTTAGCATTCTTGAAACAAGCATGTCATTCTGTGTCCCTTTGTGTGATGCCATACTGCTTTTTAGCAACCACACGAGTCATACATTCTACAAACATGCACAACATTAGCTTAGTCAGATGGCCTTTCAAACTAATTGCCTGATGATTCTTATTTTGTGGCACCTGACTTTAAAGCAGATTGGCACACCTGGGTTGGAAAGTATCCTTTGTCAACTATTTTGAGTTAAATGGATTAATCTATTTACCCCCAAATAGTTTAATGCTGATCCATCTCCTCAACCACTGCACCTGCCCCAGCAGTTTTGCCTGTTGCTGGATTGCTCCATGCTTTCTGGACTACTGGTCTGTCGCCACAATTGTAAGCAAACATCACCAATATCGATCTATATCATATCATCCATCCTTTGACCTGGCACAACTTGCTGCAAGGCTCACATTATAACTATCTCCTTGTAGCAACCAATAGTGCATCTTCTGTAAGTTAACTTTTTCCGCTTGTCCAAGATCTTCTCAATCCTTTTTATAACATATTTCTTTCCCTTTATACCTGATTGCAAACCTCCCTGTTTGACTTGTTCTACTCTTCTGACAATTGTTTTGTTGGTTTGCACATCCCCCTCATTTGGAGTATTCTTCTGTCATCAAGTCTAGCTTACTTCTTGGGTGGTAAAAGGTAGCACTTCCTCTGTAGCCTCCTGGACTATATGGCTGAGGTGCTCAAAGTCCTCCTGGGTCCCATTACCTGCCCACAGATAGTCTAAAGAGTTCCATCCACATCTGTAACTTTTCCAGGTTTACCATTTTCAACCATAGTCCCACAGAGGCACCAACCAACAGACAGAGTCTGACCTGGGGCTAAGTAAGCAGATTGAGCTACATAGATAAGGTAGCTCATATTTTACTATATGCTTAATAGCTTTCATGGGTCAATGTACCATGGCTTGGTCTATGCCTTGAAGGGAAAATCTTGGAGATTTTAGGTAGACTAATCGGTATCAGTCTACCTAGACATATAGCACAATTGCATATCATGCCACACTAGTCTACATCCAGCAATTTGTGCCGTGCAGTGAAAAGGAGAATGTATGTCAAATGATCTTTAATCCATTTGAGGGTCTTAATGGCCAATAAAGATTTATGATTAAAGAAGTTGAATCACTTATAGCTTCCCAACGGAGTGATGTAGATATGTAAACAAACCATGGGCCAAGAAGTACTGAGTACCACTCTTGCTGTGGTCAACATTAGTGATGCCATTGCCAATTCCTTAAGCCAGGTTTTGGTGAAGTATCTGTCATAGCACAAAGTATTGCTTTGAGTATACCTGAAGGATTTCTTAACTTCAAAGCCAATCCTTGAGGTTGAAGTTGTTACATGCAGCAAAATTAAGGTATGCCTAAGATATAGGATTGCTGGCTTAATATATCGGATTGAGACTACTTGTCTGTTGCTGATTGAAATTACCTTAATCATGTCTGTATTTAAGTTTCGAGTCTTGCTGTGAATCATATAAGACATCTCACAGTGATGAATTGTCAGATGTTTCCAATGTCTATCACCTTTGTTATGACCTAAGAATGACATTGTAAACAGAAGTTTATTGGTTTTCCTGCCTGTTTCTGGTGAACTTTCGGTAACTGTTGACATTAAGCATCCTGTTATAAGACAGGTTTTATCACTTGCCTCATTGCCTTTTACTCTAGCATTCTTTAAAGGATCTGTACATTCTTGATATCCACAGGCATTCATTACATGAAACATTTTCAAAAAGTGTGTATCTAGACAGTTGTATAACTTAAACAGACATGAAACAGTTTAAATTCTCAACATATGCTGTTGGTTACAAGGGACATTGATTCTCGCTTACATTAATTAACTTGAGCAGACCATGTAATTACCTTTGAGCAGGCCAATCCTTGGGGTCAAAAGCTGTTGGTGATTACAAGAGACATTTGCATGTCATTGATTGTCACTCATTATCTTAACAAACCCTTTTTGCTTTGAATGATCTGATTCTGGAGGTTTAAGGGTGACAAAATAACCCTACAACTCCATTCTGTTACAAGTGGGAATAGTCAGCCTTGAAGTTAGACCCCTGTCCAGTTTACAGTGTATAATGGTAACTTTATACTCTCAGAGCTTCATAAACCTTCAGCAGAGCCCTGAAGATCCTGAAGAAACAGCCTTCTTAGAGCTGTATCAAAAGCAAATATGGCATTGATAAACTTTGGCACCCCAACTCCACCTGTTTCTAATCAAATAAATTTCCCATAGAAAAGCTGTACACCCACTGATGTGCATATCTAGCATTTAACTTGTGTGTACAGTGAAAGGCGAATTCCTGTTACTGTTGACTATCGGAAGTAGACACTAGACAGATAATGGGGTGAGAGGAAGGCACCACCTATGGCAGTTACTAATGACTGTCAGAAGTAGGAGCTTTGTAAACTATGTAGGGATTGGGGATGGCAAATTTTGACCTGTCAATAGGGTCATGGTCATTATTTTATACAATTATGAATGAATCATAAAATAGATGTGAATGTTGAATAAGGAATTAAATAATCTTGTGTGCATTACTGTTTGTCTTTACTAGCAACTTCCATCCATGCTTTATGGATTACAAATCTTTCCCAGTGTTTGAAGAGATACTATTGTGAAGGCAAAAGCTGCCACCACTGATGACTATGTATAGAGGTTGAAGATCTAAAACGTCCTAAATGCCCTCTTGCTTGTTTTTAATTTCAGAACAAAGCTATTTTGACAATTGATGGGAAAACGTCAGTCATCCTGATGGTAAATGAAATGGCTTGCAAATTGTTTGGATACAATGATGTTGATTTAGTTGGAAGAAAGATGTCTGAACTCTTTGCAATGGAAGACGGAGTTAAACAAGATGCCTTGATGGAACAGCATATTGATACCCATGGCAATATTGTTATTGTATCAGGCAAAGTGGTAAGTAAGCAATTGATGCATTGCTTTAGTTCGATCATTAAATTGCTGTTGCTACTACAAATCGATCGACTAAAGTGTTAACTGTGACCTGGAGCCATAATGTGCTGCCGATGATCAGCTCTCAAAAGCCAACTCCCATTTTTCATCATATTCTTTGGATTCATATCATAGATCAATAGGTGAAAGCCTGTAGTGGCGGCAGCACTTTAGTGTTTTTGCTACCGAATCCCCGACACAAGGGAGTAATAAGGCTATAAAGTTCCTTATAATCTCTTAAAACGTTTTGCCCAAACCAAACGTTTAATTTTGACTTCAGTTTGACAGTAAAACATTGTGTTTAGTGATCTTTGTAATCTAGCCCATACTTTGCGTTATCACCGTCCTTAAACAATTTTTGTTTACATTCGACCAATTATTCAACCAAAATCATTTATAAGTATGATCTCTATTGATAAATATGGTATTCTTAATACTCAAGACAGGTCTTTAGGAAGCAGTCACACAAACTTCATCGTTGATACAAATACTTTCAAAAATCACATATTGACAAGCTCCTATTTAATCAAGGTATCAACCTTTGCTTTGTTGCAGCGCTTAATAGAACTTTCTCTAATCGTGCTGGAGAAACACTTAATCATCCTGAAGGTGTACTACTTAGAAGTTTTAGCGCATTCAGAGTCTGAAGAAATGACATGCCAGCTCAGCACAATTAAGAAACCAGTACCTAGAACTCAACTGTAAATGCACTTCCACTGCAAAACTGTGTTAAAGTTTGTTGCCTTTATTTGTTGTAATCAAGTGTATCTTAAACGCACTTATTTTATCCTTCTACAGATTGCATAGTTCAAATTCATTTTTGATAGCTCATATTTAATGTTCGATAAGTTCGATTCTTGTAATTAAAACCATACATTTTCTACATGCACCCTTAGCTTGAGGCAATCGATGCAGATGGAAATATATTTGCGGTATCTCTTTGGCTTAAACGACTTCAGAGTGTTGACCCTCGCTGTGTTGCCGTTATTGAACCAGTGGAGCGCAGTGTTGCAAGTTTTCTGTTTAATGCAGAGGTAAGTTTTGTGCTTCATTCAGTTTAAAATAGGAAGGTCCTTATTACGATGTGTTCATGACACCTTGAGAACATATTTCTGTTCCTTAGTGTAAGTTCTGTTGGTCGCGCAGAAATATACCACTCGCTAGTAAAGCAGCTAGAATAAACGTTTACGAAAACATTAGTATCAAAAGCATTTTGAGCTCATTCTAACTCAGAGACATTGTAAATGCAACGATCAAAGTACTGAGAGAAATAAGATCAACCATCAAATAGGTAAGAATTTAAATGCAGCGCACAATGACGTTGTTGCTGCAATATGTCGTCAATGTACTTACGGTATTATCATTAAGCAGTTATGTATTATTTGGAAGAAATGAAAAGGAAAGTCATCTTTTAGAGGGAGAGAGATGATGAAGAAAGCGAGCTTTAAGATGGGATTGCAAGAAGAAAATGAAAAGGATTGCAAGAAATTGAGAACAGTCATTCTCGAAAGGCGGTCACCTCTCGATAAACGGTAAAGAGCGACTATAAATATATTATGATGATGATGATAATGATGATGATGATGATGAAGCTGACGATTTAAGGAGACTGGATACAAGATGATAGGTATTAAAGAGATCTAGAAAAATAGATCATGTTTCACCAACGAGGTTCAAACGTGTTAGCTATGCTAACTCGTCTCCGTTGTCATGACACACCCCGCGAATTGTTTGGGCCATTGGTTGGAATCCCGTTGGTGAAAGATTTTCTATTTCCTTAATACCATTTCAAAGTAGTAATGTTTGTTTCATGATCACGATCTTTCCCTCTACCAGGGTAGGTAAAGGTGCAGCAGTAAATGGATTACATTACGAACGTATTGAAATCATCGGTCATGCAAAGCTCTTGGATGTCATATTTGTGCTCATTTATGTATCGTCTTGTACATCATATGACGGAGAAGATAAACTTTTCCTGGGCTCACGATGCTATGAGTTAGGCTTTGAGGTTCACATTATATTAGAGTTTCATTTTCCTTGGCCTCTTTCATAAGATTTATACAATTCCTACATATGGTCGTTTTACATGTAATAGAATTTTTATGTTTTAAGGCAACTAAGATAACTCGTCTTATGTCTTATGAAACAGGTGGTCTCGCAACCACAGCACCGCTGTCATGACATTTTAGAACTTTAAACATCTTGCCAGACCATTTATCAAAGTGAAGATTTAAGTCGGGGGTCAAACAATCTCTTTCTCTTTAAATCCAAGAGAAAAATATTTAGTGCATCGATATTTTATTCTCAGAAATAAAACCTTTGGTATTATACACGTTTTTATTTCCATTTAACTCTTACCACGAGACACTTTTGGTTGCTTAACAGAGTGTATACTTACCGCAGGTTGGTCTTGAGTATTACATGCTATGCAGATTTCTGATGTAGATAAACTTCTTTCTAAAAGTCCCTAATAGGGTATAATCGTCTTTCAGGATCATCCATTTTAGTTTTGTTCAAGTGGTATGATAGGTAATTTGATGTCCCCAATCAAGGAAACATTCTCCAAATAAATTCTAAGAGCCGTAACTTTGCTATCAAAAGGCAGATATTCAGATATTGTAGAAAATTTCTTTTGAAGCAGTCCTCTCGATGAAGTTACAACATACACTGAAAGAACACCGTTTATAAACATTATAGGGATACCAAAATAGGGATCCGTAAGTTGCAAACAAGTATCTTTGTCATTGCCTTCCCTTCCCTTGAGACATTCAATGCCTGTAGGCCATGCTGAAGTCATTTTTAAACTCTGTCAAGGGTTTTAATATGCATTTACATTGATCGCCGAGAAAGTTAGAACTTAAAACATAAAACATTTGCAAACCAATAGATAGAATTGTTTTGGCCTTTGCAGTCTCTTTGGACTGAAAACTGATTTTGCCAGCAGGCTACTGATATTTAATGTGGATTTTATTTTTTGGAAAGGCAATATTCACTATGTTACGTATATTGACATTTGTATTAACACTGGCAAGAAGCTGATGCACCATCTTGCAACACGATATTGCAACACTTGAATCGATTTCGTCATCTCAAACGGGAAGCATACTAAATCTGAACGCTTTCCGTCGGCACGGATTTTTCTAGATAGGTCGTACGACCAAATTTTCATGGAACAGTTTCGATTTGTCAGTGCTGTAGCTAGACTCTATGATCCGGCATCCCTTTAAGACAGCAGTGTGGATCTCTTTACTGCTACTGAACCTTGCATGATTATGCAAAATTGCAACGTATCGTATCAGCCGAAACGTTACTAAAATGTTTAAAATTGACATTCCTAGTGAGGGAATATCTCTTTTCCGTCGACAAAGTTGACTTTTGATGAAGGGAGTCTGGTTGTGCAGGCCTTAGCGACGGCCATACCGATCATAGATATATGAATAATGATTCTGATCCACCAGTAACTTGCTTTCAACAGTGTTCCTGTTCAAATTCCTTGTCTAAGTACAAGTAACTTCTAATGGGTAATCGGGAAGGACAGAGCACGAATATATTTTCGTCCACACAGAAAATCGATAGCTATAATCGTGCGCAGCAGATTTCTTATGGTCCCATCCTTTGATTTTCAATGAGGAAGACAGTGACTATCTGTCTGTCTGTCTATAAGTTAGATTTCATCCACAAATGATAACGTTAGTGAAAGTTTTCCAAATTCTTGTACGCATTGTACGCATTCTTGTGCAAGATTCAAAAAGATACGGTGAAGTTAGAAGCAATTGGGGTATTTCGAAACTAAAAACTGGCAAGACCGGGAATTCTGTGTAGAGATAGGGTAAATTTCTATTATCTAAAAAGTAAACGTCACTCGTGAATTAGTTATTTTAAAATGGTTGAGATATATCAATGCATGTTCTGTTGTATGGGCAACTAAAAATTAGATGAAATCAATTCGATGTGAAATTTATAAAATGGGAGAATTTGGGTCCTATAAATACGTTAAGCTAGACTGCAAGAGTTGCGTCGCTTAGTAGAGCATCTTCATTTGGATGATCATAACAATAAGGACTTTTCGTCATATTTGAGGTAGGAGTTAATTAAAGCACGGAAACGTGATGTGTTTTTCTTGATTTAATTTTAGGGAACCATCATTGACTGTGATCCTCAGTTCTGTTTTCTTCACGGGTTCCAAGACGTTACCGAACTTATTGGGTTCAACATACAACAGCTAATACCGGCATTTGTCTTGCCGATCCCGGGTATAGCGATGGAGAAGGTGTGTACTTTTTACCTGCAGTTTCATTCTGTATGAGACATTCTTGTATTTATTTTGAATTAAGAAATAGGTGACTGGTAGTTTGGGTAGTATAAAAATATAAATGAATGTTTTCTTAAATCGTCTTATCCTCCTTTCAAACTGTGAGCATTCTCGATTTCGTTGTTGGGGAAGACCACACCTATCGGTACTATTATAGCTATTTCTTGCTTTATCTATACTACTGTTAAGTCACGTATTGTCACGTTTTTGCTCTTATCTGTTCTGATTTGTTGATAGGAAGGATTTTTAAGCATCTAAAAGTCCTAGCTTGTTTGTGACTTGCTTACCAGTTGTTTATATCTTGATAGTCATATCAGTGTTTGTTTATATTGAAATCATCATTTATGCCTTAATTATTGGCCTTAATACTTATCAATCTAAATAATTTTTCCAGACTTTTGTGCGTCGCTTTGTATTTCTGTTAACTCCTTCTGTTTTTATAAGTACCCAATCATTTAGCCGTTGTTTTATTTCAGAACTCGTAACTCGCAAGGTCATAACTTGCCATCTTTAGTTCCATAACCTTACTTAATATTTCATATTTAACCGTAAGAGCTGCGCTGTCATTAAATGTGGAACATAGAATAGGGCAACATTAAATCACCTCGAACATGAATAAATAACCAGGTCAAGGCAATAAGAAAGTAGTGTTAGTATATCTAGCGCTATTTGCGTTTTATGTAGAAGTTCTGTTGATTTGTCATATTAGCTTTTAATACATGGAAATAATTCTACAGTTTTAGCTTAGAAAAACCGTGTGTTTGAACTTTGTATTGCAGTTGTTATAACCCACTGGCGCCTTTAGACTGCGATTTCCATCAAAATCTTTCGCTCATCCCATTTCAATCGAAAACGCGCGGACGTTAAAGGATAGTGACTTTGTGCAATGCATGAATAAAACATGTGACACAATTTAAGGATTTTAGAAGATTGGAAGAAGTTTGGATTTTTAGGAGTAAAGTTGACCTTTCTTTTATACTAGGGCTGTCTATATTCAAACTGATCATTCCTCGGCAACGTTGGTGTCTATGGTAATGTAGGAGCGAATGAAATAGTTAGGTTGCTATCTGACAAATATTGACCACGTTGCAAGCAAATCACTGACAGTTTCATGGACTGACCATTGTATGAATAGGCTTTAGTAAGTCTTTCGTTTCTGCTTTGTCTGTTCTGCCTTATCCCCATCCATTTGTTTAGCTTTGCCTTCTTCTTTCTGTTTTTATTACTTCTTTACTCCGCTCTGCCCTCTCTGTGGATTGGAAGTAAAAATGGCGAAGTCCTAGAGGATAATGATTAGAACCATCTTAAGGCTTTGGGAATATTCCTTAGTTTTTATGTTTGATTGTATTGTAGCGATGAATTTTGTAGGTAGAAAATTTTTGAAAAACCATTAAATGATTTTACCTATTTAATTGACAAAGCAACAGGTTATCAGCTGATACTATATAGTTATAAGGTACTTAGAAATCATGGAACTCTAAGGCACTATCGAGTACTTAAATGTGACGTCATAATTTTATGAAAATCACAAGCTCGACAAAAGTTGCTTTCACCGCATTCTTTTTGATAAAGATGGACAGTCAAATATGAAAGCGATATATGGCATATGCATCGAGATACGTCCTGCAAAATTTAAAATAGCTATGATATTGAGCTATTGACTTGCTTTTGTAATTCGCGAGGACTATTGTTGTTACCTACATTTTGTTACTGACTCCCGACAAGACAACAGTTAATAAAATATTGTAGCCAACACCATTTTTGTTTTTTTTTAATGTTGTCAACAATGTATTTCGTTATGCATTTGTGAAAGACCAGAAGATTAAGTGATAGCCACAAGAAGAAGATCATTTATGGCTTCGACGAAAAATATACCTGAGGCTCGCAGCGATAAGAATTTATTACGGAATTCGTCAGTAGGATGAAAATAATCCAGAATTCAACGATACTGTTCGATTGCGCTTTATTTTATTTGCTAATGTCAGAGGACAGCCTCGTATTTCAAGTTCGCACTGTAGGCCATAAAGCACATGGACACCATAATACCGAGGGAAAGTGATGACGTCACAAATTGAATTTTTTTGAAATATGAATGTTAGACTCCAGATATCTAAAGGCAACATACCTGACCTGTAGTGTATATAGTATTTAAACTATAGGCGTTTGAATTTCAAAAATCTCTGGTCCAAGCTCTGTTAATTATTCTTGGTTCCTTATGTTACGAACCAGCATCAAATAATAAGGTTTTTGTTAGAGAGATTTAAAAATTTGAGAGCTGATATATCTTTGTTGGGAAAAGACAACGCGTTCAATTTTGGCCATTGACGTACTTACTCGTAGGGAAACATGAAAATTGAGTATTTTTCCCTAATTCGTTTATTTTCAAATTCGTGACGTCATACTTGCCCTCCGCATGGAGAATGGGAGTCCTTACTAGGGAATAAAACAAGGTGTTTTTTTTTTGTTTTTTTTTTAAATTCTTAATTATACAACCAGCGCATAAACCAGAGAAGATAGGACATGACAGTTAATCGATTTGCGCGGATCGGCCGTTGACCGTTGACTAATAAGACAAGGGTATTGTGTTACATTGTCCAGAAACGAGTCCATTAAATTCAATCCATGTTCATTGTATATTTTCAAGACGTTTTTGGTGATCTGCCTTTTTAAAGGAAGTGATACGAATTTAAAGCACAAGTTATAGATTATAACCTCATAATACCTATGTGTGTTGGTAGTCCAGAGTGGTAGTAGTAGTATGTGGGCCAAGGCTGCATAAATATCAAATAAGAATTGACCAAAGTAGGATACCTGGCAATTTATTATTTTTTGTTATTGTTTTGCCTTAGCAGATTTCGTTGCCTTCTATTAGGTTCCATTCTCATTATTGTTTTATTAACAGTGTTAATACTTAAACGAGGCCTGATGCCATTGATCACAGGGTTTGGTTATCTCTTTAACTGTGAGCACGTGGCCATGTTAAGTTTTGGTTTTATATACGAATTAATATACTAGTAAGGAGAAAACAATCATATCGGATTTCTTTACCACAACAGAGTTCGCAAAGTAGGATTAATAGGTTTTACAGTGAAAAATCAAGTAGCGATTAATGTCAAATATAACAAACGCGGGTTGGACCGTTCATGCAAATCCATGGTATGAAGGTATGAGATGAGTGGCCAGGCAAGAAATGTTTTTACATCGTTAGAATTATAACTACAACAGGTCCTACCAGCAGAACGGAAGAAAGTATTTTATCTTCGTAAGATTTTGCTGATTTAATCGTAGCAACGGAGACTTACAAAGTATTTTGCCTTTGCTTTTGAGAATAGCTGCGATCAACGAATGACTTTTTTGACTTCTTGATCTGCTAATTTCCTCGCAATGTGTTAGAATGGCTATTTGAGTAGTGGCGAGGTTGCTGAGAGAAAATTCTATATCGCTATTTGTACCGTCATTGGTAGCATTGGATTTATTGATATTTAAATGAATTTATCGTATTGTATTTCGGTTGATTCTGTGTGTTCAGGGTCCAAGACGTTGCAAAAACCATGCTACTCCCATATCATAATAAGGCGACTTACTGTAGCACCTTGGCAGATCAATGAGCAAATTGAGAGCTTAATAATTATAACAATAGCAATGATAATGATCAATAATAAGGGTAACCAGTAGTAGTGATAATAGCAATAACAATATTGGCCTACATGAGCATTCCAAATAACATGTGCTACTTCATCTCCCTATATGACTAGAAGTAAGTATATGGAAACAAATATAAAGTAAGCAAGTATATAGTGTGACCTCACGAACCTAGCCTTTAGGTGAGCAAGTAGTTATGAGCACTTGATCTGGAGTGTTTGTCACCCCATTTTTACTACTGACATGATATGTACCGATGTTTTACACTTAAAACTGCCTTTCTTTTTAAAAGTGCATAGTATGTTTGTAAGGTTTATTTTACTCTGCTGACATCACCACACTTCATTTCTATTTAAAATGTGAAAGGAGATTCTATGTGAGGTTAGGAGTGTATAATCGTACAGATTTTTGCCGTTGCGGGAAAATTGTTATTTGAATACCGTGAAATGTGTAATATCTTTCCGTTTTCGTTACGTTAAGTACTAATTATATACTATATATAATTTATATGCTAAGAGTTTCTTCCCTTTCACTTTCTCACTCACTTTCAATATCTGGGACTCTCTGTCTTCGGACTGCTTTCCGCTTACTTATGATCTTGACACTTTTAAATCTAATGTCAATCGTCATCTTCTTGGAAATCTTTAATTTTTTTTGTCTGTAATTACATCTATTTTTCTTTGGTTTACTTTTTCTTTCTCCTTCTTTCAAAGTAAGTCAAGATTTCAAAGTGGCAACCCTGCCTTGTATTGAGCGAAGGATTGAAAAAATGTATAGATAGATAACTGAAATCATCTCTACAACTTAGACAACCGTGGTTCAAATTCTTATCAACATTGATCAGTTATAAAGAATTTAGCTGTCAGCCTTTTTAAATGGGATCTTTAGTACATGGCTGATTGGGTGTTGGAGGAGTCTTAATTTTTGTTGTCTGCAGTCAGAAAAGTTATTAACACCAAACAAAGTTTTTATTTCATTCTCCCTTTAAAGTCTCGTTAAAAATGACAGCCACAATTATCTCTTGCAATTGAAAGCAGAGTAAAATAGCTGGAGCATGCTTACCGTAACGGTATGCACACGTCAAGCTATGCAGCGACCAAGATGTTCACATAAATTAACATATGCGTAAACTCAACGTTGTACTATTCAAGCAAATCATTATCGCCACATTTCACTAAAGGAGGATAGAATAGTTTAACTCTTCTAAGTCTAATATAAGAACTGATTTAACTGACTCGCTGTTATGTCGAAAAAGGAACATGTGATGTTTGTGGTCATAGCATTGTTTATAACAAGTACTTTCTAATGGAAGAAGATGTTCCGTTGGTGATTCGACTGTTGTCGCTGCGATACAGGAGGGAGCTTTTAAGTTTAGTATTGACCATGCATTTTTAAGCATGGACAAGTTCTTACTGTAGAAAACAATGCTTGCAGTTTTACGAGATTGATCGATAATATTTGGTATGGATTAAGAGCCGTTTGGTTAAACAGTGTAAAGACGTCATATCTCAGTGCTTTAGTAGCTGCATTGTGGCAGGTGCTAATATCAGATTCTTAAACACTTCGGCTTATTTAACGAAAAGGGACGAAGTCTTGTAGTTTGTTTAGCACAGAAACGGAACAGAGAACCTTCCAATAGTGACAGAATGGTTTTTGGAAGATATGTCTAGGATATAAAACCCTTTAGTACGTATCCGAGTATAATTTCAACCCCGCGAACCTCATTTGTATTATGTCTCTTAACTTGTGTGGCCATTTTGGAGATTATTTTTGTATTACAATAAACCGATTTATATTTTATAGAGTATAAAGAAGCAAAGAGCTACTGGAAAAACACGTGACAACACACGCTTTCCAGTCACTGTTCGCATAACAGAGAGCGATAAAGATTTCCACGAGTCTTACTTGCGACACACATCACCCAGTCAAATTCAATTCAGCAAATTCTTGTACAAAGGAATATTATGGGTCTTTTCCAACATAAGCGGCCTCGTCAGCGTGCATCCAGACGGGGAAATACATAGCTGTAACAACAATTTCTCACTCATGCTACTTGGATTTCCAGAGAGGGAACTGGTTGGAAAGGTGAGACAGATTACATGTTCTCCATGTATTATGAATCCGTTCGTATCGTAGCAATTGCGGTCTTCGTGGTATCAGGCAATGTGCCTGTACCTCTTTCTTTGTACCCGTTTTCTAGCGTCGGTGTCGGAAGCGATTACTTTGCTTCATGGATAACTTCAAGATCGCCTGTTTGCCTTTAAACACATACCGTCTGAAATTTGATTCGAAGCATTAGTACCTTATGGTTGGTTTTAAGCATGATATCAAATTTAACAGTATTTTATTTTATGTTCTGTATCGATAATTCATATTCCTAGTAACTTTATATTTTTGCCTTTGTATGCAATCTGTTACTTTTGTTATTTTTTAATCATTGTCATCATCATCGTGATTATCAGTGTTATTACAAAGGCAAGACAAATGATGAATACTAATGGTATTTTCTGGTGTCCAGCTGTATTTGTTGGATGCAGTTTAATAAAAATAAATTATGAGTAATGATTTTTTTTGGTTATTGTCACAATTTATAGCTTCGGTATTTGAAATGTTATTTGGGACCACTGGGACATTGCCGGGACATCGATAGCATTATAATTTTATTAAATTTATGTTTCTATTCAACCTACAAGGTGTACATAGATATGATTCGCATGATTTAGTAAATAGTCAGACTTGCATCCGGCTGCAGAAAAGTATAGACTCTGGCTCTGTCTTTTCTGGCACTTCTATAACTTGACATTCATCATGATTGTCCATGAATTTGACTCTCCGCCACAGGAGAGAAGGATCTATTACATTAATCGTGGCGTGAAACTCGTTTTTGTTTATCATTAATCATATTGGAGGCATTACGAAGACAGCAGGTTTCACGGCGCTGTCATGTCATTGTAAGACCATGGTTTGATTCCTGGTTTTAACTCGCTCTTATTGAATGGCTGCATCACATTTTTCTTAGATAGTTTCTACCTTTATATATTGTTATTGATTTTCATGCCACCGAGATGTTTCTTTTTAACGCAATATCTCAAGTTCACTACTACGATAGTTGGACTCTTTATAAACCGAGTACAAAGTAAAAACCATCACGGCGCCCATAGCTCATTTTACGTGACATTGCTCTCTCAATCTGTTTAGTGAATAATACGATTGCCTTAACTGTTAAGCCGGCCTCACACTATACGATTTCCTGCGATACGATGTCGTATCGTAGGGTATCGTAGGTTATCGCAGCCTA
>JAAAKL020005483.1:0-19251 GCA_010016065.2 Carybdea cf. marsupialis auct. non (Linnaeus, 1758)
TGTGTGTGTGTGTGTGTTTTTGGCTGGAAATGTAAGTTATAAATTGCACCCACAGTATTATGGATTTACTATTAACTTACCTTTGAACGTATTTGTTACTTGCAATATAATGTATACTGTAAATTGGAAATCGCGTAGATTAATTAATTAATACCTGTCAACACATGCAGTTTGTAGAATGTGCTTAATCTACCAACCAGATTTATAAAAGAAATAATCTCTATCAAAGGGTGTTCTTGCTATTAAGAATCCTTTGAAAGTATACACAACAAAGTCTCAACACTCAGCACCACAAACGCCCATGGACATCTTTTTTATAGTGATAATGGGCATGTCTTTCAAAGATTTCCCCATTCCTTCTCTGTGTTGACGATGGAGGAACTTGGCTCTGATGCACTTTGTTCTTTTGAGTCAAATTTCATCCCCGTTTGATCTTCTACGTGATTTCCAATTTACGATTTGAAAGAAAGCAAGTTTCTATTATAGAATAACCATACAACTCATTCGAAACTGGCTTTCAACTCATCCCAGAAGAACTGCTGCACCTCACAACGATTTGTTTTTATCTTTGCTGTTCCTAAGTATGACCTCGTTTTCATGTATAACGTAATCGAGGCGAGAGCAATTCGGGAAAGGTATAATGATTCCTTATTTTTCGGCAGTAGACAAGAAGCAAAGGATTGTTTAACAAATGGTACATCATAAAGAATTAGAGTAACTATGTAGCATTCCAAACTCTCAATGGCATGGTGAGTTCTAACCATAGATATTAGTCAGCCAAAAACCGCTCGCTCATTGTAGCATTTAAGCAATCCGCTTTTTCTGCAACGAACAGTAGTCAACCCCGTCAATTCAAATTTTAGATAGGAACACCTTGAATATATTCATATCCCACCCTTTTGAAGCTGTGTTATATTGAGGATACCTAGAGCGATAGAAGGTGATGTAGACACATCCAGTCGTAACGAATACTATCAAATACGACAGGAGTTCCAACAAATTTACATACTGATTTGAGCAAGGTCCAATCACTACCCTTGATGTTGTCGTCCTTGCGCCATGTCGGTTTTCACATGGTAAAACAATCTAACTTTGTCACATCCCCTTGTAGTGTAAGAGTATCCCCTTGCAGTGTAAGGGTCGAGTCTAACACCTTGTAAATAACATTGCAGAGAACCGAGAAGTTCTGTAATATTTCGTTTTGCTGTACTGATATTTACAGGAATAATTCATGTAGTTGAAATACTGGGTTTAAAGCGTGATCTTCACCAGGCGGAGAATCATGGTAGCCGCTACATTTCCGGCGCTACCCATGAACATTTTGCAATATTGTTGTAGCTGAGGTGGAAACAGTAGAACTCATTTCTAATTTTCGATGGTGGTCAATGAAACCAACCAATTAAATTGTAAAAAAATGTAAGCAAGCTTTTCACAGCCATACCGCTCCCTACCGTTGATAAGGAAGACACCGATGATGACAGACTCGTATGATGATCAGATTCACGGATTCCAATGGTACTGGCAATCCCGAGATTCGTGTGATAATGTCGACTTCATGTTCAAGATAACTATTGTTCTTAACACTTAGATTACTTTGTCTCCCGCTTTATGCACTCATGAAGTGAAACTTTTCAGCCGGCTCTGATTGTACGAAGAAGCCTCTTTTAAGCTTTGTTCTATTTCCTTTGTCTTTTAGTATGTGTCGATATAAACTACTGTAACGAAGAAACAAAAAGAACTGCTAAACTTTTTTTTGCTGAAAGTTGTTTTGTATAATACCATCCTCTAATTTAACAAATGCCATGAAAGGTCTCCACTACATTTGGATGATTGTCTTGCATGTGGTACAGTGTGCCTTACTTTCATTTCTTTGCTTTCTTTTGCTCATTAGTGAAAACAGTGGTGACGATCAGTTTTCTAGGAAAGAGAAACGTGGAACAAAGGATTTTACTGATAGTAGCACAGGAAAAAGTGATAAGAAGGAACATCGAAAGAGGAAGAGAAGACGTAGAAGCAATTCAGAAGATTCTGACTCAGATTATAATCAGAATTCAAAGATGAAGGATAGGAAAGCTGTAAGGAGCAGAAGTGAATATTCTAGTTCAGAAGATTCTGCAGCTTCATATGAGAGGCATAGGAATAGCAGACATAGAGAAGGAAGAAAACATTATCTGTTAATAAGAAATGAAGAAGAAAAATACAAGAGAAATGTTGGTTTTATAGAGGAGAAAGTGTATGAAAGTGTTGATTCTGCAAATGCAAATGAATCGGCACCGAAGAAGACTTTTAACGATGCACTGACCAGAGCAGGTCTGTTTAATATATGTATTGAGTTGTTGTGTAGAGGAATATGTCAATCATAACTTATACATACCTACTTTTAGAATTTAAACAGCAGGTATCAGATTATTGAATATGCGAAGACATGACAAGGTCCTGAGAATACTCTACGTAACCAATGTCTTTTGTAGGGAATCCCTTTTTTCATTTGTATTGACCTTGGATCTGACATTAAGCGTTCACTTTTCCTTTTGTTTTTGTCCTTACCTATTCTTCGTTGAAACTGCTATTTGCCAATTTACTTTGCGTGCAGTATGTATCCTAACAATTTACTTACATATTCTTTACTCCTTTTGTAAGGTGGAGCATACATACCCCCAGCTCGGTTACGACTGATGCAGCAACAAATTGAGGATAAAAATAGGTAAATAGTGAATTGGGTAATATTGATACAACATACTTATTACTATGCATATTATACAGCATGTTTATTACTATGCATATTATACAGCATGTTTATTACTATGCATATTATACAGCATACTTATTACTATGCATATTATACAGCATGTTTATTGCTATGGATATTATACAGCATACGTATTACTATGGATATTATACAGGACTGTAAAAGTAAGAGGACATTTGTATACCTTTGGAATCATGCTCATGGTATAAGTTTCTAAACGTAAGAAAGGTGGTTACATGCCCAGCAAGCTTTGCAGTTAAAAGTGTAGTACGGTTTTGTTTTTTGCTCTTTGTTTAGTGTGAATGGGCACCACGTGAAAGAGTGTTATTTATATCTGTAACGTTTTTATAACAGTGCAAATTCAAGTGCTAATAACGTGTAAATCAGATTGAGATACCAAAGTACTAAATTGCCTTGCCTCCTCCCTTGTAATTTTAAATTGAAGTGTAATAGGCATCGTAAGGTCGTACCTTCCCCACTAATTGAAATTGCTAAGTTATGCCTTGACGTCGGTGATTTGCAGCTTGTTGTGAACATAGTTGTACTCTCTCCGTGTTGCAGTGCATTAATTCTTTGTATTCTATGATCAGAAAGTAATTAAGTACTAAAACGACCTGATCTGGCGCTGAAAATATGTATTTATTAGGACACCTAATTTTTAAATCGAAATATCTTTTAGTGTGGAATATCAAAGAATATCGTGGGAAGCTTTAAAGAAGAGTATCAATGGTCTAGTTAACAAAGTAGGTGCAGATTGAACTGTCTACCATGTTCTAGGATATTCATTGTCTTCCTTTTTGAATAGTACTGTACTAATGCCTTGACTTGTAACTCTTACTAAGCCATGCCCTTTGTCATTATAAAATAGAGTTGGTAGCTAACTGACTGCATTTGAAGACCTTTTCTAGATGCAAGCAACAGTGGTATAGCCACAAAGAAGCAGTCGACTCGAAAGATAAATGTACATTCCGGAACATCAATTGTTTTTATTAAGTATTAGGTATTCTTGTTCTTCAAATTTACGTTATTGCTGCAGGCAAAACTGAATTTATACAATTCGAAAAGTTTGTTGATGGTACAGAAAAATAGAACCGTACGAAATAGCGAATTCATTTTGTACTTAAAAGCTTTATTCGTCTGACACTCCTCAGAGTACAATTCGTCCGAAAATAACCTGAAAAAGGGAAGCAACCAAATTATTTACCCAACTGTGTTTTACAAGGTGTTTAGACCAATCAGCGTCCGTGAAGCGGAATGGTTAACCGAAAAGGCCCAATGAGAAGACAAATTCTTTTGTCTGCAAAGCAACGGTTTTCTTGCTTTGATGTGAATGGATTCTGGAACGGCCAAGTGAAAAGCAGATCTAGCTTTACCAATTACGCGGAAGGGACCGTCCGTGTACATTTTGGTACAGTCTGGGTGTTCAAGCAAGTGCTGCCCTGTGGCAGAGTCACATTGCTTAGTGGTGTTTTTAAATTTTGAAACCCGAGGTGGTTGTAGGAGCTGATGCTTGGCAAATACAGGAAAGCTGGTAATTTTGGATAGAGGACATTTTTTAGGTCAAAAAGGTTTTTTACTCGAAAACTGCAATGATTTAGCCTTGATGGTAAAATCGACGACACCTTCGGGATAGCCGTTAGATAGAAAAATCTGCCTTAATGAATCGATTTTTGCCGGTAATTTCTCCTCAGAACAAATCATGATTGGACGGTGAACCAAGGTTTTCATGAGATTCACCTTGCGTGTTTTCGAGCATAAAGAAGTCCTAGAAATATATTAACCCGAAAATGGAAGCTTTCTGTACACACTGGTCACGAATTTAGTGCCCTCTTTCTCTACTAAAACGTCATGGAATGGCAGGGAGTTGTTTACCTCCTTTTCGAATGTGAAATTGAACGCCTGGTGTAACTTGTTGAGTTTTGTTAGAAAATTGCCACACTTTTTCACTATTGTCACACAAAATGTTTAAAAACCGCTTATATTCAGCTTCACGGACACTGAGTGGTCAAAATAACACCAATATGGCGGTCAGAATTCTGATTGGCTACCTTGTAAAACACAGTTGGGTAAATAATTTCGTTGATTACCTTTTTCTTTTTTTTTCTGACGAATTGTACTCTGAGGAGTGTCAGACGAAGAAAGCTTTTAAGTACAAAATGAACGCTCTATTTCGTCCAATTTATAGAATATAAAATAATATTTAAGGCTCAGACAACTTACCTTGTTATGTAGGCCCTACTATTCTTGAGCACTGCACATGACTGTTGTAAGGAAAGGCACAGCTGGTTGCAAAATCATATTAAAATCTCACGGATAAACACATTTTCTTGGTGCGTACTTGACATTATATCTACTCTTGTAAGAATTTCAAACGTCTGTTGATCGATGTAACTCATAACTGATCGATGTTACATGATTGCTGGTAATTCAAAAATACTTACCAATACCCCCGGTTCAAATGCGGGTATGCATCCAGTGACACAACAACGTTTTTGTTTTATGTTTCATAACAGTTACGAATTTAATCAAGCACCAAGCTAAAGTTCTCGTTACAATCTTCGTGCCGCAGCTACAACTATTGTGTTTTGTCTGTAAACCACGAGCTTTCATGTCAACAGGTTAAAAGGGTGTGCCTTCAGTAGAATAGTTCTTATATTCTTTATATATTTGTTCTGATATCTTTCAATTTTCATCTGGTGTCCTGAATTAGCAAATTTACAGAGTTTCTTCATTTTTACGATTTTCTTTACTCCTACGCTTTTTACTGCTGTGTTTTGTTGATGTAGGTAAACGTTTCTAATATTGCGGATATCGTGCCAGACCTTTTTAACGAAAATGTCATAAGAGGAAGGTAAGGGTTCTAGTTCATAGTATTGGCAATTAATGCTCATGCGCATTGCAGTATTGTTTCATCTATTTTCTTGAATAGTGCCCTTCTTATGAAAGACGAATATCGTTGAGAAGTGGATTTTCAATGAATTTATGGATTAAAAAGAAGGCAAAAGAGGCATCATAATATGTTATGTAAACAGTTGCTTTTTGTTTTAGTTTTTAAAAAACACTATCAGCTGGTAAGGATTTTGAAGTAATGAGGTGTACAGAAATCGAAAAATTTGTTATATGTTACGAAAGGTTTACCTCGTTTTTCTGCGTGAGCTTGAAGTCACATGTTCATGTACCATTAAATGATTTTTTTGATGATGCCAACTGAAGCTCTGACTCCTGTTTCATTTCAGGGGTGTCTTAGTACAGTCATTAATGAGAGCACAAGTGGCGTCACCAATGTTTACTAATGTTTACGCAGCACTGGTAGCTATTGTAAATACAAAGGTAAGATGCCAATATTTTAATGTTATTGAACTTGTTACGTGGTCAGTGAATATAGTTGCATAACATTCTTAAGTTATGATTGAAGTCATCCGTAGTGCAATCCTAGGTCCAGGGAGATGTCCAGGTAGCCACAATGAGTAGCAAGACTGAAATTGACAATGTAAAAGAAACCAAGTGCTTTGGTACTTAATGTAAGCGTTGTTTTATTATAGGGGAAAATTCATTTTTTAACAAGGAACGAATGGTTTATTTTTAGTATTGGTTTATTTTACTCCGTCGAGATGTTGTTATCTTTTCATTCTTTCTTGAAGTATTTTTCTGTTTCTACGTAGACATGATCTTTTAACTTTTTTGAGGATTTCTCCTTTCTTTAGTTGCCAAAAATTGGTGAGTTGTTGCTAAGAAGACTGATTTTGCAATTTCGACGTGCATTTAAAAGAAATGATAAGGTAAGCGTTACATTGCACTGTATTTTACTGCATACGTCAATGTCCCTTAGGATCAAGTGGACCTGGCGTTCATGACTACTACCGTAACTAAACGTAAATAGAAGCACGATATTTTGAAGAAATGTGATTTGTCCGGTACATCTTTGCAGTATTTGTAATAGGACATGTAATACGTCTGTTCCAAATGATGCCATTTGAGAATAGGGACGGCAAGGTGTGTGGTTGAAGCTTTTGTCTTGGCACTCGTGAGATTCTTACACCAAATCACATTAACCATTGCGACAAAATAATTTATCTGAATATAAGATTCGAATTCCTTGCGAATGTCGAAGAAGATATACTATATGGCGGGAATATACAAATAAGCTAAAAGAGAAATATCTGTAAAGACATTATAAGTTAGGACATAGATATTAAAGAAAGTGAAAATGGGATTTCTCAGAAGTAGAAGTCTCGTCTAGCTGCACGAGTAACCTGTTTGTGCAATCTCTGTGATACTTCCCCAATACACTATTCCAAACTGGGTCTTTTGCTCCGCCTTTAATTTTCATATATCTGAAGACAATCAAAATTTGTAAACAGAAAAGGTCTAGTCGGTTTTGTAGCAATCATGAGGGTCGTAAAGGAATAACGTAAGTTAGCTCATGACGTTTTAGAGAAGACGCACGCGAAAAGCATCAGTTTTTTATACTTACGAGTAAAAAGTAAACGATTTAGGACGTGGGAAAACCCCAGTGCTTTAACTTATCACATAATATTATTTTTGATGCACCTTTTCGAGAATAATCAGGACGAGGTACTGTACTGTTAGTTGCAATGAGCTCATTTGGTCTCTAAAACATTGTAATTGTAAAAAGGTAAACGCTCTTACGATGCAATTGAGCATGTGATTTTCCACAAGTGTAATAGAGACAAAAGTGGGGAATCTCCGAGGTCGTATGTGACTACATGCATTAAGCAGAATAAACCGTGAAACTAGCTTGATAAGCAGGCCTGCGACTTCCACTTAAGAAGAAGCAGAGTTCGTCATCAGGCTTCCGCGAGTTGTGCTCATTGTATCTCATTCTGTGGTAAAAGCTATGGCTTCTCAATATAGGAGCACAGTTTACGGGTAGACCTTCTATTCATGGACTCAAAACTAATCCTGCCATTGGGCCGGACACATTGTGCCAGAACACCATCAAATATCTTGTACTTACACGTGATAAGTGTTTTCTTCTCATTTTATAGGGATGAAATAGTTCCTTTAAGTTCAAACCTCATCAAGAAGTCATTTTGGTTCATTGTAAACAAGTCAACGTAAACTAGACACTTTTGTGGTGTCTATTCTAGGTCTGACCTGGTTTTTCAGTTAAATTCGGATGAGCGAGTCAATTTTTCAGTCAGGACAGCCTTGTCGTGTATTGTTTTTATTTACTTTAAACAGTTTTATACTTTATTTCTTCTGAATTTGTACTCCTTGTTCTTTGGTCGTATGTGGATCAAGTGAAGACAGTGATTATGCTTGTCTTTGTACATGAAAATGGATTCTCTGTTTAAATGTCTGCATTAGAACGAACTATGTATTTATAGATAATAACTTGAATCCCTTTTGCACTCCCTTTTGCTCTGTTTAGACGGTGTGTATGAACAGCGCACGTTTCATTGCTCATCTTGTCAATCAAAATGTGGTAAGTGATATTAATCAATAAAACCATCAGTAAATAGATTCTCTCACAAATTATGCACTGTAGTAGCTGCTTGTAATTGGAAAGAAATCCATATCAGAGATGTTCCTTACTATATTGCCTACAAGTTTGGTGTTGATGTGTTAATTCTGGACGAAAACATATGTTATAATTTGGTCTGTTTATTACACAGGAAAGTGAAGTTAAGTCCCCTGATCCCTCTCCTGTGCCATCTGCCTGTACCCGCTCCCCCCCCCCCCCACCTACTTCATGATGGCAATCTGAAGACGGACTTTGAGCACGTGGATCTTCTTCTGTTTGTTTTTCGTTTTTGCAGATAGTGTATTCGTGGGCTACTGTGATGGAGGCACCAAGTTTATTTCGTTACCGTATTCAACAACACTTGAGCATGAGCCACGAGGCTTATAGTTCTGTTCTTGTGGCACTTACTCTTTTGGGTCACCTTTATTTTGCAGTGACATAAATTCAGCTCGACGCCACTCTATGGACCATTCTGTTGTTTCCCAGTTTTTGAAACTTAGTTTCCACAGTAGTGTGGTACTTTCCTCATCTGCGTCCTTCCATAGTCCAACTGGGGTATGATTAATGCCTGATCAGTTGTTATTCTTTATATTTCGAGTAGACATTCTCAGTGGAAGGGCTTCTTTTTATCATTCACTAAATTTCTACTCAAATTTTTCTTTTCTGCACTATTTTGACATTCATACAACCCGATGCAGTACTGTATCCATCTTTTCTTAATGTCTTCTGGTTCAGCCAGAGCCTCACTGTTCATTCTTGATAACATCTGTTCCAGGACGCCACACTTCTGTTGTCTCTTGACTATGTAGAAAGCTGTTACTTTTGTGTGTTTCCATTTATTTGTTTTTGTGTTCTAAAGATGCAGCTTTGTCCTCTCTGGCTCGCTTGTTAATTAACGCAGCCCATAATGATCTGTCTCCAACATTTTGTCAATCTTCTGTCTGCAGCAAATTTAATTGCTTCCTCTGTCAGCTATCTTTCTTTTTTACTTTTTTTATTTTAATAGCTGTTCGTGTCTACCTGAATCATGTCTCTTGCCTTCTTGCCTATCTCATTTGGTATCTGCTCTTCTTTAACCCTTTGTATGAGTTCCGAAAATCTGTTTCCATTGTCACCATCAATGATTCGTCATACAACATTCCTTTGTGGAGGCTTATTTTTGTTTAACTTTTTTCATCTTTTTTCTTATCCTTTGCTAGTAGTAGCTGGTGATCACTATCACAATCAGCACTTGGTCTAGTCCTGGCATTCAGGGCTAAGGGTAACTAGAGTCTCTTAATCAAGATATTACCATTTTGGTTACGTCTACTATCCTCCGACACTGGTACTATTGTTATTTCAATGTCACTGCCAATGCAAATTTCTTACAGGAGATTTATATCTTCGTTGCGGTGTTACATGCCATCAAGTCCCATGTAGATACTTTCATTAGTGGATTTCCGTATATTTGCATTTCAGTCATTCCAATTATCTTATAAATTCATCTGTAGCAAGTTTTGTCAAGAGTAGTAATCTACGGCAGTAGTCCTTCCGTTTCTTCCTCAGCAGCATCATGTGTGGGTACATACACTTGAAGTAGTGCGATGTTAACAGGCCGTGCGGCAATCCTAAGACTGATTAACCTTTCATTCATGATGTTTTAACCTTGCCACTTCTTTTCTTATTACAAAACCAACAACAGTTCAAATCCGTTGTTTACTTTTCCCAAAGTAGACCACCACGGTTCCTTCATCGGTGGTAAACTTTGCTCCATCTATCAATGATCGGCAAAACCAGTTACGGACACTAAACACTTTTTCATTTCTCTTTCAACAGATTTCAACTCTTCAGTGCTCATACTTCGAGCATTCTTTGTTTCTACATTAATTGTTATTCTTAGCTAGATTTTTTTATATTTCCTGTCTGTAATAACCATTCCTTATTTACAAGTAATTATCCAGAATATATAAAGTAAAGTCTTGCATTCATCAATAGGCAACAAGCTACTGAAAAATTAATCCGATTGGCTTTGCACTTGATATTAAGTTTACCCCAAAATGCCTTTTTATATCAAAATTATTCCATACATTAGCGCAATATATTTTTCTGAACCTGTATAATATCATTCTACTCTTGTTCTGAAGAGCATAGCCCAGCAAAGAACGTGCACATGAAGCATCTTTAAGTAATACATGGCAATAGAAACGATATAGAAAGTATCCAAGCTTTTGATTTTATCGACACATTATGATTACGGTTCAACACTCTGTTCAATACTCTTTCCCTCTCTCTGCATCTTAATTTACTTTCATCGCATTCGGCTCTATTGAATGTTTTCTCCTAGTCAAAGGAAGTCTTCTTCAGAATGACTCGAATGCTGTCAACGAAATTGTCATCCTTGGCGTAGGGAAACGAATTGGCTAAACATGATATAAAGTAAAGAACACAAACAGAGCTCTGAAGTATTGAAATTGCTAAAGGAGAAGATAATCTGTTCTGTCAAAAGCAAGTAAATATTATATTAAGCAGAAACCCTTACCTACGAAGAGAGAGACAAACAAAGATGTTAATAAAAACTTGCAAGAGTTTAAGGATAAAGAAATGCAGATTGGTCTTTTCGTGACCATGCATTAGCATTCTTACCAGAGACACTCCTTTCCCATAGTACAGAAAATAAAATCTCCCATGTGAATATCAAAATTCCGCAATTTTCCGCAATCAGTATGAATTGATTTATTAAGAAACTTTGAGTGTTGAAAAATAACGAAATTGTTTACATCTACTGAAGCTTCAGAAACACAGAATAAATATCTAAAATAGAAAACTGTTTCAGATCGTTTACGTATCTGCATACACTCGATATCATGTATCCTTACTGAACTTACTTAAAAAAACGTACAGTAGATTGATATTTCATATTATTTTTCCATCCATGAAAATCAAATTTTCAGGTCACTAGAAATGGTGATAGGAATTAACTCATTGATGCAGTATGTTGCAGGCACAATTATGTTTGGTAGGTCGTGGAACGTGAAAAGTCAGTTGTACAAATTTTCCCTTCTATATCATAAAGGCACTTACTTTGGTGAGAAAATCATACATACGTAACTATTAAGACATTTGAGAATCTTGGACTTTGCGTCATCAGTTAAGGTGCGGGTAGTCACTTGCTACGTCATTAATCGGTGAGCGCATAATCTGATCGGTTTCTAGCCTATAACTTCCTGTTATTAAGAAACTAGACGAGGAGAAGACAGCAAATTTACCGCTATCTCCTTGTAGTGTTGAAAACATTGCATCGCTTCTTGATTATATACTATTTTCTCCAAAACGCACGTGAGCAACTGCTTGGTATTGAGGTGAGAAGAATTTGGAAAGCAGCATGGATTTTGAAGGTTAATCCAACTGACCTTTCAAATCGGGATAGGGGTTGTCAGGCGACATTTCAAGCCGATAATAGAATACTTAAAACAGCTAAAGTATGAGCCATCATGGAGTGACGAGGTCAGTACTGCTCTCTTGATGAGGGAGCTGTTGGCTTTCAGCACTTAGAGAGGACCGTGGGAAAGTGCTATTCATCAGAATTATTTCTTCAGGTTTCACCGGCTGCAGGTAGCTCAAAAACCTTCTCTTTACTAATAAACTAATGAACGGTTTCGGCTAAAGTGACTAAGACACGCTAAAAAACCCCAGTATATTTGATATAAGTTTATCACACCTTTAGTGTTGCTCACTTCAGATTTATAAAGAAATTTTAGTCACAAGGGATGGCAATGTATCAATTGATCAAGGTAATAAAATGCAAACACAAAAACTCAAAACAAATAGATTTTGAATCTTCTTTTCCTTTTGATACCATTGCCAAACAATAATTAAAGGAAGCCATAAAGCCATGTTAGGTTATTAAGTGACTTTTTCAATAGTCGAAAGTCCTTGTCATACACAGATAATTTAGTTCTTCTGCATCTGTTGGAGCCGACGTAGAATCATCATTTTGACACGACTAAGGCTATCGTTTAAAGCTACACCGATGTCTACGCTACTTTATTTGCTGATATTTGATATTAAGATCTGTCATTGAAGCTGTACGATCGATAAGGGTTCTTAATGAAAATTTTTTATTTCTTTGGAGTCTTCTATCACGGAGTTCTTGGTGCCTAAGAGTCAACTGACAAAATACTGTAGTCAACAACATGCCCCATAGTCACCTTATATCATACACTCAGCAAAACTATGCAATCAATATACGGTTATCAAATCGCATACAAACTTTGAATTTATGGACAAATGTAGCAAAAATTGTATCTATACGGATGATAAAGAGTACTCTAGTCTTATATTATCAAAATATTCTCAAGTTGCTCTTAAGATCTTAGAGTCCTTTGTTGTCACAATGCCATATGGAGAAGAAAAGACATTAACTAAACTTAATAAATAGTGACTTTAAAAGTACATTATTAAGATGTAGTGGTGTTTCAGTCCACATGTCATTCAAAGGCATATTGTCATGATATGTAAATTCCTTAAAGTTTACAAACAGTGCAACTTTGGATTTTAAGAGTTTGAGTGCGCTCTCAACGTTCTCTACTATAGGAGGAAAATAAAATACTCCAAGGTTTAGTAAAGAAATACCTTTCAGAGGAAAGGAATGCCGTACATTTTCCATCCACTGCACTGAGCAGCATCTTCGAGGGATATATCATGGCAACATTGGAAGCCACATTCTCTCCTTTTACCTGCTTATGTCATGCAGATTAAAAATGTTCTCTTCAAATTTAAAAAGAAGAGGCTGCATCACTGACCGCAAACAATTTTTTTACGAAACCAGGCACAGAAGTAGTGGAAGGTTGCCTTTTAGTATTTTTAATCGCATATCAGCAATACCAAAGATCACGAATCCAGACTCATTAATTACACTCTTTGTATAAACAATTCTCGAATGAAAAAATCAGTCGATGATTTCAAGAATAATAATGAACAATTTTCTGGGTGATTTTATATACAACCGTATCGACCTTCGATCACTATTGAAGCTGGGGGTTCGGAGAAAAACACATGCAAGATGTCTGATGTCAGATGTTAATTTATAATAGACATTGTTCCTTCGCCATTTTCAGTAATAAACATAAAAGTAGTAAATATATTTGGAGGATACCTTTTGAAATATTGAACTGTTCTTCAAAGACTTTATTCTCAGACGTTTATGTTATGACTAAACTACGCATTTGCCAGCAGGCGAACTATGCGTTATCGATTCCTCTCATCAACCAACATCTACATCTTGCATTAAAAGTGAAGAAAAAGGAATTACTTCCTGTTGCATTTGTTAATTTAATTTGTTGTATCATTATTTGACGTAAAATAATTTTACTGTTTATATACGTTCATCATTTCTACCATCTTCTCTTCTAAAATCCACGAAATGCCACCTCAATCCTGTGGATGCATAAGTAACAGTCTGTAAATAGCACTAAAAGTAGCTAAACTAAGTAAAAAATTAAACTAAAATCTATTTTCTGCCTCTGTTATGAAAAATGTTGTGGAGGATGTTCAGCTGGTTTGTTTAACTACTAACGTGTTAATCCTTCATTGAATTACCACTATTTCCCTCTTTGTCGAATATGATACCATACTTAACCCCCCATAATTATGCCCCCTATAATTTTGCCCCCCATAATTATTACCCCCTTGAAAGCTTAAACTCTGGCCAACGGCCTAATAATATCCAAAGAAAATATCCGTCTTAAAGAATTGTATCATGATATGATGCCTGGCACTTCACAACGTTATCTAAATATTCAAACCAGCAAGCCTAAGGCTGTAAATTTATCCGATGCACAAGAAATACACTCATACAGTGCGTAAAACAACTATACAATATTGATTTTCATTGCTTGCTTAAACCCTATATAAATATTTAATGGAATAGAAGAAAGCACAGGAACACGAATTTTCTTCAGGGAAATACGTTGACCACTCGTGAACTGCTTTGTTATCTTTAGAAAATGTCAAATGAGTCTGAAGAAATCTCTTCAAAAGTGCAGTGGCAACTTTATGAAAGCTGAAAAGTTACCTCTATCTCTTAAATTCAAAAATACACTAGAGCCATCGTAAAAATCGTAGAAAAAGTAATTTCACTATCTTTGTGTAACCTCTTTCTCAAATTGAGCTGTATCTACCATGCTTGAGCATCAAAAACCTCATGTACTAATTTTGTGATATACACTTAAGTACAACTGTCTTAAATATAGTTCATTGGTTCAACATAACATTCGTCTCATCACATGTTGTCTTTTAATGGCTTCCTACAGTAATTATCCTCGACAATTTGAAGATAAAAGAACTTCCGGAGAAGTGCATACTTTGCTACTGTCTTCGGTTTCAAATAATGACCCTCATATTTAACAAATTTGAAAATACAACCTCTTTCCAACACAGAGGATAAATAAATATTGCAACCCTGAATAACATGGGAATGTCGATTGACGAACTACTGTAAAACATAAGGAATTTCAGTGCTTAATATTAGTTCCTGGAGTACAAATTCAGTGAGATAACAAAAAACTGCTTAGTATTGGATTTAATCAACTTTCGACAGCTTTATTCCTCGGCCTAAATCAGATAGTTAGCGACAGAATATCCATCGTTTGCCTTGAGCATATGCGCAACCATCAAGTCTTTGCGGCTCACCACTCAGGCTTAGCACGTTATCCTATGTTCTTTCATAGGAAAAGTTGTTCAACAATAGAACAGACACGAAAACGTCAAATGTGAAGTGATGCTAGAAAAGATGTATTGTAACAGTGGTAATCAAATTTCGAACATGAGTCAGACGGATTTATACTAATTCTTAGTTTTACCAAAACCGGGATTTAAGCGTTGTTGAGAAAGTTTCATTTCCTTCAACCATCTCGTGTCGATTTTGGGTTTGGTTTGTGGCGACATGAAGTAAGATCGTAACATACTAACAACAAAGGATGTCATGATCTGACGTCATGTGCATGAAGGCGAGGCTTGGAAAGCATAGATCTGATCAATTAAGACGATGCACTATATAATCATGACTTTAATCCTAATACCCTTTGCAGCTGATTCTCGATATCTTTCACACGTTTACACTGACTCAAATTTTCTCTACATCACTATTTCTTAATGTCTCAACCATTTCCTTTAAGGAAAGTAAGATGGATAGAACAAACGGATTTACTTTTATCCTTTAACTATGCTTTCGTATGTATTAATAACAGTTATAAAAGCAGGGTCCAGAAAAACTGCCTGATATCTAATTGCCAAATAATCAAAACTAGCAAATTTTCTATCATCATGCCCATCGATACATGTTTTGGTCTCACACCGGAACCCAACCTTTGAATATATGGAAAAAAAAACATGTTCGTTAAATAAAATTGCAAAATTGATCTTAAATATAAAATTGTGTAGGTGGAGCACATTAAGTAAAATCCTAGAAAAATATGCCCAGGGTACACTGAGAAAATATACACTCTAAGCCTTTAAGTACGAAATTCTTAGGCAATTGCACAACCAAAGCCACCAAACTTCGATATCTTTTTATTAGTAAAGACACGTAATAATTGTATGCAAACTTAAATAACAATAATTTAATAAACTTTTCGATTGTTATCAGAGGATATCTATGATCCAAGAAAAGGTGATCCTAGGAGATCGTGATCAAATTTTCTCTAAGAGACTGTCATAATTTTAGCTTTGTTTTTCCTTATTCTTCCTAAAAGCCACGTATGACAAACTCACAAGTATGAAAAACGTGGTTATTTCATTATCAAGTATTATCTTGAAAGCAAATTTTATGAATACCCACCTCCCACCGCCCCCCTCAATGGTTAACATTCAAAAGTTATGCCGTCATCGTTCTTTCAGCACAATAGTTTCCTCTACAAATTATCTCCGGTTTTTCGTTGAGTCCATGGATTCTTGTAATTAACGAATAGGCTTAAGGATGACAGCTAAATATACCATTTAAAGCCAGGAAATATTTATGCAAAGGTTTTATTCAATTTCCATTTTTCAATTGATTACTTCATCGTCGTTATAGGTGATATAATCTGTTTCATTAGCACTCATGCAGATATTTATTTCATTGGAAGAATTCTTGAAAAGGCGGAGTACTTTCGTGGCCTCATCAATATTGTCAGAAAGTAATGAAAGGCCGCGTCTCGATGGCTGCGTGCCTTTTCTAAATTGAAACCTAAATTTGTGCGAAGATTGACTGAGGTCCTCAGTGCGTAGCCGAAGCACCATTCGAAAGGAAATTCAGTAAGTAGCCTTGCAGCACACCCACACTTGCCTATGTCTCTGCCCGATAATATGAACATTGATCTCGAGTTTCCATGTAACACCATGATTGCAGTTGGCTGGTTTCCATTGGTATGTCATACGCTACAAAGACTCTAAGATTTTACAATAAGTATTGATGTCCTACAATCTGATTAACTTAAGTGAGTTATAATTGTAGTGAAAGAAATGTTTAAGAGTGCATATGCCATTCACGATCATATTTAGATATTCAACATTAAAGCACGGTCTATCTTTTGTTTTCAAAATTGCTCCACATCAACGGTTGATTTTTCAGTTTAAAACTTGCTTATTTGTTTTTCTGAATTTCTGCCTGTCTAAAGCTAACAACAGGCAATCTTAAAAACCAACAGCTGAAAATTCAATTTTAAAATTGTTCTCTGCATTGAGAGTTCAGTTGCATTAAGACAATTACCTGGTGATTGTCTCCAAAAAGCAGGACGATTTGAAGTCACATGGCGAGAGCCTATTCAACCTATAGCTAGTGTAAGTCTCTTAATCTTTGTCCTCAACCTAGTAAAATTAATAGAATATTACAACATAAGCTATTCTACAGGCTATGAGTGTGTTACAGCAGACAAAGACAACGTTCTTCTTCTCAAATCCCTCTGGACTTCACTTCTTTAGGGCAGCAGCAATCAGTTTTAGTTTTGTATAGGAGGAATGCAACTCAGTGATCTACCATAATTTGATAATTGGTTCAAACGTAACGGTCTTATTAATCAATCCTTAGCACTTTCGTAAAAGAAACAAAACACTTAAGAAAGTGGGTAGCGCATAACTAGGTATTATCGCCTTGGGTGGGGCCTAGGTGAGACGTAGATCATTATCATCATTATAACCAACATCATTATAGTAGTGATTGTAGCCGCCGTAGTCTAATAGATACGTTCCCGGCCTTCAGTACAAGAGGATCTGGGTTCAAATCCCGGAAGGACCATTGGTGACGTCAGGAAGGGCATACGGTTTTAAAGTGCTCAATGCTCCAAAAAGTCCTATATTCATGGGCACCGCGCTAGCCCCTGCAAAGGGGAGTGCATGGCGTTAAAACCGCATCATCATCATCATCATCATTATAGTAGTGATAATCTGTGGACATTATCTTGTTCATCGTGATCATATCCTGTTCTGTCCACCATCAAGAGCAACACCAGTACCATATAATTTATCAGGAAAATTATATTTTATTTCCTTACTTGCAAACTTTACCATTTCAGTGATATTCCGGTTGGTTACGTTTAACGTTTTTTTAAAATGACTTTTTCTAAGTAAATTTTCTTGGTGATATTTTCTTTATTTTGCTTTCGAATAGTTACATTTATCGTACATGAACTACGGTATTCACATCTTCTATCCTGTATCAATAAGTAATTCTTGAGGTCTCAATTACTTTTCTCAACTGCTATATTCCTGTTTTAGATGAACTATTAGCACTTTAATGAAGGGTAAGAAATACGTTCCACTTTGAGGATAGAGCTGGCGGTTTAGTTGGTGAGACAGTTGATAGGATTAAAGTTCTTTTGGTTCATCAATCCATCTTGCTCATAGTCATGCTTATATGCTTATGCTCATCTCAAATTTTCATAAGCCCAGAAAGTTATAGAGTAGAATACGTTCAAATGATATATAAATGCTAACGGACGTCGAGATTCAAAGAGGCCAGGGTGGAAATAGTGATAGGCCCGATGACTCTGGACTAGCTGCTTTCCGGTAGTCATAAGTGATTAAAATTTTTAGACCTTCAACTATGTGGTAGATACCCCTCATGAACTCCCTTCTCTGTAGTTGTGGTGATGCCTCTATGAAGCCAACGTGTATTGAAGTGTAGAGTCTACTGGTCGCACACACTATATGATAAAGAAAGGTGTAATAACTCAATACATATACTTTCTTTTTTTTACAATTAGATCTCAAGACATTGGTAATGACCTAGCCAGCTTAGGTGGTCTGGGACTCGTACACCTCCCCCAGAGCTTATAAATGCCTGAATACAAATCTTTGTAACAAAATATAGTTGGCTCTAAAAATTGCTAAAGATTAGGTTGAGTGCCCCACCCCCTAAAAAACCAACTTTGCCTGGCTACTCTCTAAAGAGTAGGCCTTCCTATTCTGATTAGCTTGATATAAAAGATACGTGTATCGGACTAATTTTCTTTTTAACCAGTGTCTAACCATTTTAGTCGCGTTATAAAATACGACTGATTAAGAGCAATATTTGAAAAATTTGACGTTCTTGGATGTTCTTTCATTAAGCAAATGGTCTTAGAGAGCAATTCTTGGAAAAACAAGGTAACATCATGTGATACCCACCTTAACTAAGAAACTAGAAAAGAAGATATTTGCAAGTCCAAGTAATTATCCTTACCCCAGAGAGATTGGTACAATGTCCCCGTCCTGACATTACTCCCCTTTATGTTTTACTTATTTAGCTTTGTAGTTTCCAGGCCTTTTAGCAGTGAATTTAATTTTAACCTTCAGAAGAACTTTAAATCAGGCCTCATATCTTTCAAGTAGCATTATTTTCAACTTTTTCAATTTCATGGCAAACTTAAAGTTAGTCTATGTGGAGTATTGTGAAGAGAAAGTTTGTGTTTAATTTTACAAGTATCACTTATTCACCGAAAACCTGATTTTCTGTTTGCCCACATATTCCTGAAACCCGCCATAAACACCCTTAAAATGAATGATCGTGATTTAAAAATAT
>JAAAKL020005484.1:0-17500 GCA_010016065.2 Carybdea cf. marsupialis auct. non (Linnaeus, 1758)
ATTCTAGAACAATACATCTATGGTTAAAAAATCCTTCCAGCAAAGTACATCTCTAACTATTCTAACAAACTGCAACTCTAAAATTCTAGCATTTTATGTGCTCCCGTAATTATTTTCCAAGAATTATTGTTGAATGTAAAAATCCTTACAATATCTATGAGTTAAATTTGAAAAATCTTTAGAACTGACAATACTTCATACTTAAAAATAAAAGGTAAAGATTTTCATTTCATTTGTTTTAGTGAAAGAACTTCAAGCTGGAACTTCCTAGATAGCATGCTTCCATTCTTACAATGGAGTGGTTTATCAACAAGTAGTGGATTGAGTCTTAACATTCAAACGTTAATATCAAATGTATCCCAGCAGACAAAATCATCTTCAAATGCAATGAAGTCATAATCACCATTACATATTCAGGTTGCCTGGTACATAACTCAGGTATCAGTAAGTCACATACAGAATCAACGCTTTTCTTTTTACCACCAGTACAACGATGTTAAAGTCCCTCGTCTGATCTACATATTCCCATAAATGAAAACGAACAATTGTGTTTAACTGTCTCCATATCACGCCTCAATCACACTTAACAATACAATGCCAAGAGGAAAAAAGGGTTGCTGGTTATTGAAAGCAGACCAGGAGGACAGAAACAGTAACATTATAGTAACTTAAAACAATGGAAACAATTAACACTATGAGTATAAATTCAACATACCTTCATCTTGCAATTCTTCTCACAGCCCTTTCAGTTCCCACCACTTAGATACTTCCAATGACTGTGTTTTTCCTTGACTAGATGTAGTCTGGCGGCTACTGTTAAGTGTTAAGCCGTTTGCAAATTAAGTCCACCATATGAATATCCAGTCCAGTCACAGTACTCCTTTCCGTTGATCAAACACGAAACGTAGCCGCACACCTTGGGTTTGCTTACTTCTGCTTTCTCGCGCAATTCTAGCCAAGTTCAGTAGAATATCTGTAAACTGGATTGATGCAGAAATACCTATCGATCTCTAACACTGGGCATGATCTACACTTCTCTGACGATAACAAAGGATGCGTGCAAAACGAACAATTAAATCCATAGGAAGTAATATATTAATCGAAACCGAAACTTTGGTGGTCGCACCAATTGTCTTACTGGCTATCAAACTATAACCGATAAGTAAACGTGAATACAGTGCAGGGTAGCATCTATTGTCAAATCATCAAAAGATCTACCCATGGGAAACTAATGGGGATCGAAAGATTTCTGTCATATAATACAAGTGTTTGCTTTGGTCTATTTAGTGCAATGGTCCCCAAAAGCACATTACGGAGAGCTTCAATTCATACATGGATTCAGACAGCGTTTGAACAAATACCACAAAAATAGAGAAGAGCGGGTAAAAAGACGTCTCGATACGTCTTTGTCATAAAGTTTTGAACAGTGAAGGATAAACGACATATGCCTTTAAGCTTCGTTAAAAATGGACATGATTAAATAGCAAACTCATCAAAATTAGATACTTTCGCTGATACTTCTGGTTCTCACATCCCAATGCCGTAAATAGTAGATCACAAGGAAGAAAGGTATAAAAAAAACCCACGGGGGTGTTATTAAATTATTAGAAGCACCAACTAAAGACTTTCATCTCCTTGGCAAAGAAGTGAAGGGTTACTGTAAGACATTGATAAATTTACTTCCTCGTCACCCAGACTTCATTTAAGTATACGCTAATCATTACAACTTGCCTTCGAAAGTACCAAGTTTTATTAACACTTTGACACTCCTATGACTAGACGAAAGGAACAAGCTGATCCAGCTTTAGGCAGGTAAAAAATTAATCCACGTAAGTTCTATATGTTCGCTTTGTAAACTCCAAGTGGATAAAGGAATGTCCTACTAATCGATTTCCATCAAATAAGAGACCAAATATTTTGATGATTGTGTATGAGGTGGTTATGAGGGCAGTATGGAGGTAGGAAGCAAATAAAGATACTTTCTGAATATTTAAAGTCATTTATATATCCATATAGCCTCGTTATAAATGGTAAGACCAGTTTCAAGTTTCTATTTAATTTAGAGTGGGAAGTAATTGGATGTGCTTTGCTTGAGCAATTGTAGTATATCATCTATTCGAGGGAATGACTTCAAATTCTTACTAACATTTCCAAATTCGTCCGAATGTAAATGGGGATAGTTATCGTGTTTATTTTCATTAATTTAAAATCCTAATGTCTAGTAAAAGTTATATTGCATAACGGGTCAAAGTTCAATGGATTTCGACTACCAAATTGAGTAGATTTTTCTGAAATGTTGCTAAATTTTCGCCTGATTCCTTGGTTTCCGGTCGAAGTTACGGTGACGTAAATTTGCGATACTTATACCGCATTTACTCGAATATACGCCGCCGGCAATTCTTCTAGATATGTGTTTATTCCAGGTGTTTATTCCCCATTGGCGTCTATTTCAGAAGAGACCATCTACCCAGTAACAGGGCGGCTTTCAAAGACCCGGGGTTTAGAGTTAAGGTGGGCATTGTGTGGTCACTCAGTTTGTCAACGGTCCTTTTTAGACTTTCTTCATTGTCTTCGGGACTCAATAGATTCATGTACGACGTATAGACTAATGTTACAAATAAGCATCGAGCGACTTATAGACCTGACAATCAAAGCAGCAATAAGGCTTATCTAGAATGTCTGACGGAAAAGGAAGTAGTCGAATAAAATATTACCAAAGGTGCGGTGACAACATTACAAATAGATTGATTTGCTAACAACCAATTAGGGAAGGCACAGGGAGGAAGAAGGAACATAAAGTCCCGTGATGCCCTATAAAGGGCGTTTGGACAGAAAGAACTCGCTGGCACCATGTTGAAAGACTGCAACCGAAAAGATAAAAGCCAATGGGTTCTGGCCAATGAAATACGGAGAAACTAATCACCTATCAGTAAAGCGTATAAAGTAAGAAATCGTAAGAAAGAAACCAAAAATTGTGAAAGATGCGGAGCCAATAGTATCGAGGAGACCAGACATTACAAAAACTATGCTGATTTCAATACCGCAAGAACTTCAATAGTAGGTTTCACTGTATCAGAGTGAACTATTGAACGCTTTAATACTTTGAAAGTGAAGAAAGCCTCCATATGCCAAGGTACAGATCCTTCGGGTTCTCATAAAGTGAACCCTACGTTTAAGGAACTTGCTTCAACTTTTACGAATAAAGTTAGTAAGTACAAATAGCGTAAATCTGATAGCAAATGCAATCCTACGAAACATTCATACCATCCTCCTTTAATACAATCCATGATATTAGAATACCAGCTTTTATACCGGTAATTGCCTTGTTTCATAGTTCCTCATTCCTTGACATTTTGTCCGCAAAATAAACATTTCAAAACAACTTTAAATACACCAGTTGTCATTGCCAAATTTTGCAAGTGCCAAATCAACTCAGGAGCTTAGTTCAAACAGAAAGCATATTGGATTCATAGGGCTTCTAATGATCGATGCTTGAAATTAAAATGTCATGTTACAATGTCATCCAAGAAGAAATGTTATGTATTTTGTAAATTTAGTGTATCTCTTCGAATAAATGATCTCCGAAGCCTGACGGAGACCCTCCAAGTATCACGTCCACGAAGGCAGAGAAATTCCACTTTCATTACGCTCCTTAATTTACTACAAATAAGGTTTTTGCAACAATGGAAAGATACTAAATAGAATATCTTCAAGTAAACAAGCAGATACGAGCTTGCCTCTGCGTGTCTTACACTTTTACACATAAGCATACATTGTTTGTGTATTTGAAGAATCTTTGTAAGAAGAGCTTCATTCCATCCGTAGAAATATTTCTGCTAGTTCGTACACATGTCGATAACAACACCTGTTCGCGAACTATCAATCCATTTCTTTAAAACCTCATTGACGAATTCGTCCATTCCCAACGACTTGGTTATACGCTCGTTATGTATTCAGTAGACATCTGTACGGTGACACCTTCACTGTCCCCCTACGCTGAACATAAGAACGTACAATCCTTGTTCTCAAGCTAGTATAAGGTGCATACAAATCAAAACTGGTTCGTTTAGCACAGCGTACAAATGTTGATAAATTACCGGTGGATGCTAGTCTTGCAATTTGACGCAGATGGCAGAGTTGCAGTCGCTACCATAGGATTGTACCATAAATTTGCAACCAGAACTGCCGATTCATCAATGAAGCTGTACTATGATATGTCTGTATCTTCCCACTTTACATATAAATCGTAAAATTTATCAGCAAATGTCACAGCATCGTTAACACCTTCGCATACGCTCATCCATTTCTTTGGAATGCCATCGCATGTGAAATATGCCCCCGCCATAGCACCAGCCATGGTCGCAACGGTATCTGTGTCACCTCCAAGGGATATTGCGTAATAAACTGTGTCTTCTAAGCTCTTACTTGAGTTATGTAAGAAGCAGTAAATAGCAGCAGGAACGGCCTCTTGTGCACTGACGTCATTGCCAAGCGTGCTGACAACCTTACGCCTCTCTGGTGATGTTTCTTTCAGCAGTACTTTGATGGCGTGTAGCTGCCTGACGAAGGTGAAATCTGGAGACAAACTCCATTTTGTCGTGTCTTCCCTTCAATAAAAACAGTTGGTTCCGTAAGTAGTAATCATCATATCGTAAATCTATGATTAAGTGCAGCACCACAGTTTTATTAAATATATCTTTTAACGCAGACCTTAAATAATATCTGAGTCTTGTCAGGTACGTGGGATACCTACGCAAAACTTATAATGGGAAATATTATCAATATCAAACATTGATAGGATTTTGACTGCAATATCTTGTAATCGATAATTCATAATCTACTTGCTTCGGCTACATTTGAATTTTCATCAACATACAGAGTCTGTTTATTTTGTTCTTTAGGATCTCCCTTGAAGTAAGACTACTCCAAAGGATAACCTTATAAATGGCAATTAAACACTATTACTTCAAGGATTAAAGTTTGCCGTATATCAAAATTTTCACACGCAGTCACGTCAGCAAGGATTTTTAAAGGACGAAGAAAGCATGCAAAGACTTCAAAGACCGAGGTCTAACTTTGAGTTGGGTGTGTGAGGTCCTCATCAAGCCATTTAGAATTTTTATTTCTGATATTGCAGGTCTTATCCAGATGCATCTGGATCCTTTTGTATCAGTGAAGGTTTTATCAGACTTTAAGAACCTCCGAGTTCACGCGCAGTCGAATTCACTCTTGTTCTTTGGACTCTTGTGCAAGTATGTCACCTGGCATTTGTGAGTTTGAGACAAGTTATGTATAACTTCGTATTACACAAAGAGTTATTCACTTGTTGTTACTATTTTACATGTTATTAATATCAATATGATTTAATCACTAACAACCAGATGAAAAGCAAAGAGAAATATGTCAACCACAAGCGACTTCTTCATTTGGGGTGATAGTAAGGGTGAACATTTATCAAATGTCATAATGGAATGGAAAAATCAAGAGCCTTGAAGAATGTTAACAGGGTATCTTGTCAAACCCAGCATGGCAACAATTTAACAATAACAAGTGACAATGTGAAACTGTTATTCTTTACTTCAATCCTGATTTCAAATCTGTTCATTTCTTAATATATTATGAAAGAGATACATTCTGAATGAACGTACCCCTAAAAATGACATGGCAGTTGAAACAATTTCTTGTCCTTCCCTCATGAATCGTGGGCCTTGTGACAGATAAAAGCTTTTGGGGGGAGTGTTTCAGTCCTCGGACACTACAACGCTGTGCGGTGAAATCAATGTAACCATAACTTTACTTTCTTTAGTTGCCACACTGGCTTCCTTGCCGTCACCGGCAGCAATCATTTTAAAGCAGTTTTTTCAACCAGACTCCCAGAACTTGACAGAGAATGGGCTGACATTGAGTAAGGAAAATCAGTCAAAGGCAAACAAAAATTGAGAAAAGGAATGAAAGGAGATGAGAGAAGAAAGGATGACACCTCCTGGATTTAAGGCAAGGAGTAACACCATCGTAATATGTTTCTTCGTTAGTTCAAAAACTCGTCAGATTATCTGAAATCCGTTCCTTTCTCCTCCGATTAAACACCATATAGGATACTACCCTTAGTCTTGGTTATCTACGTCTTGAAAACAAAGCGATTCCAGCCAAAGAGATTTCTTAAAATGTGGAAGATGGAAAATACATAAATATGCACAGTAGATATTGATGACAGACTAAGCTCAAAGGCACCTGCATCACCTCCTCCGCATTACTCTACTGCTTTAGGTTAATGATACCAGCTTACTGCCATCTCGGATTAGATATACTCTACTATAATAGCTTTTCAGTACTAAAATGTTTTCGCTATTTCGTGCAGTTTTACTGTTTTGTACCACCAACAATCTACTATAATTGCTGCAAAACTTATAGTGGCATCATAAGGGATGATCAGAGGCTGGAGTCATTAATGCCATGATGCAACCTAGGCTGCAGAAAAAGGTTGGTTCTCTTTAAATTGATATTCAATCTGTTGGATACCACCTTCACAGCTGAGTGACATGAATCGGATTTGCTAAGTCGAAGTGTCGGAGTGTCATGTCGTAGTGTAAATGAGACCCTTACCTTGTATAAATGATAATCCAATGTACCAGAGAAAACCATTATAGTGCAACAGAGGACCTCATGGAAGCTATATTTAACCAATCAACAGCTTTCTTGATGTTCTTTTGCTGCACGGCAAAGAGAATCAACCATTTTCTCTGCTTGGAAATGATTTCTTTCAGTGTGGTATACATTTGCAAGTGAATTAAAAGAGGTTCTATATGACCGGGTGAATATTCACACTGATTTATAGCAGTCAGCGATAAACAGCAGTTTTCATGTCATTTTAAGTAACAATGTTGAAAAGGATGTATTGAAGATTGCTTCATCAAATAATAAAATGCTGGCATAACAATTTTTTTTGCTATAGTTAAAGTGCTATTCAATAAATTATTAGTGCTACAGAACTTTAGAATTCCAAAGATGACAGGTTTCATGGTATCTTAAAGCTTTTTCGTCAACACTCTAATCTAGTTCAACGTGTATCTCTGAAGAGTGTTGACGAAAAAGCTTCAAGATACCATGAAACCTGTCATCTTTGGAATTCTGCTATTCAATACTTTTTCTGAATTCGCAATAAACCTGTTCTCTGCGAGTCCTTCAAAACTGAGAACAATGCATTAGTACATTGGCATGGCCAGAAATTCGTTTAAGAAGGGATGGGGGCGTGACGTCGGATGACCAGGCCAAGTTAGGCCATTTAAGCATAAAAATAATTCCAAACACGTATAAAAGGGGTTACGTAAAGCTAAATTATATCTGCAGAAGCTACGATTACTTGCAAAATTTTTCAACTAAAATATGTGAGGCACGGCCCATTGATTTGGTGAGAGTTGTGGTTTCATTTATCAAATTCAGTCTTCGTCCACATTTGTATGCAGCAATGCTCTACTTGTGAATTCATGCGTACATGGCTGCAGGACTGTAGCAATGATCCTCAAAGCAGGGCGAGAACCATTTACAAAATGAACATAATAAACCAATGGGATGGTTGCGTAACAAAACTCTGGTAAAATGGGCATGGTAGCCAGGGACGTAGGAAGCATGAAACTTGAGGGGTGGGCACAACATTTAAAGGGCGCTTTTTCACTTACAGAAGACTTTACTACGTGTTGCATTTAAGAGTGACAAAAACGGAACTTTTTGGTTACTGCAAAATCTCAGGGAGGCACGCGCCCCCGGTTCCTACGTCCCTGATGGTAGCTACTAAATGGTTGCAAACATCAAGTCGAAAAACTATTTTCGCAAGGGCTACTACATCAATTCTTACCCTCCTGTTTGATTCTCAGGTTTCTTCAACTCCAATTCTATTGTTGTATCTTCAACAATGGCCATAAGGGAAATCAAGTGATCTAGAAACTTGTCTGTATCAAGCGGTTTGGCTGATTTCAAGGCGTTAAAGACTGCCAAGGCTTGCAGAATAGCTCCATTGTATCCATGTTTGGCACTGTGAGTTAACAATGCTTGGTTTTTTGCCATCTGAAAGATGAAACAGTAACATCTCTCTAACAATAAAAAGCGTAATCATCAATCCCTGCATGAGTAATTTATTACTTTATTACTTTACTAGATAGAAATGCAAGTAGAGGGTAACAATTTCACTGTCGAAATCACAGGATAAATGTCTAAAATGTGGCAAGGTAATTAGTCGAGAGTTCATCGCGTTCTCTTGGACTGTATATTTTCGGCGCTGTAACTATAACTAAACAAGTATTCCATCGATCTTAAGAGGCAACTCTGACTTTTTCTCTGATATATTCTAGTTTCGTTCAATCACAAGATTCTCTCCCACTTCTATTACAAAATCGTGCTTTTTTTCTCCCGAATCGTACTTACACGTTTCTTTTATATTCAACACAACTGACCAAATGACGTCAATAAATAAAACAAAAAGACCTCCTAATAATAAACAATAGTTAGCCTCGTAGCTGTGGGATTGTAGCCTCTTTTCTTTACAGTCCCACCTTGACCAGTTATGAGAACTGGTCAATTATCCTCCTACGTTCTTCTCCTAAAACTGCAGCATTCCTTCTCGGTCTAGTTACTATCTCCTCCACTGAAGAATATTACACATGGGTGGTCAGTATAGTATCCCATCTGAATGGATAGGTGAAAGAGTAAACAAACACCCATATCACACACTGTCTTTAATGACATCAAAGGTTGCTGCACGAAGAAGACTGAGACATTGTACTAGGCTTTCTATGAAAGTGGAATTATGAATAAGTTGTCCTTCCCTCATGAATCGTGGGCCTTGTAACAGATAGAAGCTTCTTGGGGGATTGTTTCAGTCCTCGGGCACTACAATGCTGTGCGGTGGAATCAGTGTAACAGGGGAGGGTTTAGAAACTGCAGATGAACTGAGGAATGGATCAAGGCAACATGTAGATACAATGCAAGTCGAAGCTTGGCAAAAGGCGCAAAGCAAGAAATATCTGCATAATGAAGCTATAATAACAGCAAAAATTCTGACTTTTAAAAACATCGGCAACAATTTTACTTAGATAAACTATTGATGTAAACAAAATAATCTTCAATTGAAAAGCAATACGATTCATTTCCGACATCCATCCTGTAATTCAATACCTACTCAAATTACCACACCAAGCTAGGCTATGAGACTATATTATCACTAAAATTATGAAACCAAATCAATCTGTATATCATGTATATATATATTAACTGCAATTATTAAATATGCTTTGGTGGTGAAAGACCATCTCAAGGTTTCAACATATATCTCTATTCATTTCTTTGTATAATTTCACATCTACATCATAGATTGTGTCTGTCAGTTTCAATATATATATACATAGAGGCCTATATGTATATATAAATACATATATATTGGAGCAGCAAGGACTATACATAAGTCCTCTATCTGGAAAGAGCAGCAAAAGATATGTTCCCAACCACTCAACTGCAGACATCAAATAACTGTCTTCCAGCATATAATTCTTTGCCGTTTCCCCAGTCACTATCATTGTTACCTTCCTTTGTTACCGTCTTTCTCTTTCATACTCCATCTCCACCCCTCAAAAATAGTCTGCTCTGCTCCTAGTCTCATTTCTCAGGATTACATCATCACCATATAAGAGATCCACTGGAACCCATCATCTATGTGTCCTCTTCATTTTTTCTTGACAATAACAAACATCAAGAGACCTAAAGTAGAGTCTTTATCCACACCAACAACTCTTTTAACAAATTCCTCTCTTTTTCATGTTCTCAAAACATGTTAATAGCTCATTCTCCTTTACAAAATATCATTAAAAATGGCATCCATAATAGATCTTTCTTCCATAATGCAAAATTTGTTGTCCTAAATTTCTATGACGTCCTTTCACTTTCAATACAAAGGCCTTTCACAGAATTCTCATTCCATGTTCTGGCATCAGAATTACCCTATGTTTGTCACATTGCAATGTGTCTCCTTTCCCTTTTACAGTTGGTGACTATAGCTATACTACCACACCTCAGAGATATGTTTTCTGCTTGCTATTCTGTGGAACAATCCTAATAATGCACTTCTCCCTCCTTAACATATTCTATAGATCACAACTAACTCCTGTTTGACATGTTCCCTTGCTATTTTCATTTCTCTCATTGCTGTGTCTCCTTCCTCCACTGTGGCTTCCAGTATCTGCTACTCTACTACTGGTTAGTACTCAGATGTGTTCACATTTTCACAGTTCGAAAACCTTTAGTACTATGATTTCCATATCTACCCTATCCTGTCTTTATCTCTGATGTAATTGATAATATCCCTTTGGCACTACCTCCTTTGGTAACCTATTCTATATCTCTTTCTACTGTTTCTAGATCTCTACTCAATTAGACTACTACCAATCTCTTGACAGCTGCCATCTCTACCCTTGCTTCTCCATACTTCCCTTTATAGACCTGCTTCCTCACCAAGGTGTCTTCTCAAACATCTTTCTTTTCTCTTATAGTTTTGGTTGGACTATGTTGTTGCACCAGATTGATATTCTCTAGCTATATTCCCAGTTGATAGCTGACAAACTTCTTCTTTTATAGACAAGACATTTTCTCTAATGGTTTACACCTTGAACAATAATTATCATTAGCTCTTATTCTCTGAATGGATTCATCATTAAAATTCTATCTGGCATCTTTATCCTAGTTTTTACATCATAAACTTCTTTATCCCATTTATACCTTTTCACACGTCTTATTCTTTGGTCAACTCCTCCAAATCTATGCTGTGTCAAACATGCCATCGTTGGGATGGACTACTAACCTCTCAAATTTGCACCACCTTCTCTTCTCCATAGAAAAATTTCTTACTGAAACATGGTCCTTGTAGACACTTAAATTGGCTCATATATCATTTCCATATTGATAGGCCATTCCATCTTTACAGGTGCATAGAGGACATAAGCACACTTCCAAAACAAATAAGCATCTTTATACATTGAAAATTTAATTGGTTATTGCACCCAGTGAGATATCTGAGAGACCAGTGTAATACAAAATATTCAAGCTTTATCTAACAGTATGTCAAAATGTAATATAATTGGTTAGAAAGGGCTCCGTCAGTTTTAATGAGCTTCTAATGTCAAATGGAAAAATATAATTTACATAAGGACTTCAAGATTTGCTGCAGCATATACTGCAAATAACATAGATTCCATTTTCAAAAAATGGTCAAGATTGCACCAGACTATTAAAATGAATGACTAGCAAGATACCATATTGTTTAGTTATATGATTATGGAGGTAATATTAAAACATACCACCGTACCTTTATAACTGCATCTTCACTGTGACAAAATAAAGCCACAGGAGCAACTCTCATTGCTGCTCCATTTCCATAGGATCCTGTTCCACCATATGCTTCACTGGCTGGTTTCAGAAAATGATCATCAATTCCATTTGCATACCACTCATTGAATATAGAGGTCACTCCTCCATAACCCCTACCTGGCTCATTTCTGTATTCATTCATAAAATGTGTTGCCATATCCTTACCATCAAACTTGTTTTGGGATAGTAGTGAGTTACAAACTGACCTTGTCATTGCAGTGTCATCTAAACAAGACAAATTGTGCATAGTATTATTCATCTTCTTCATTTACTATCTATGAAATGTTGGCTGTTCTACATGGTTGGCAATGACTGACCACCTTTAAAAAGATTTTACCATATGCAAACCTGATAACTCCTAGATAAATAATCACCTTGTCTATAACTGACTACTATTAACAATAACAAAAATAGCATGTTATCTCAACATCTTACAAAGAAACCATTAAAAAACAAGCACCTCTATGGTTCAGTTCCCCAAATTATACCCATAATCAGAATTAACTGAGCAACAGTGGTCTAGTGGATAAGTTTCTTGCCTTCAGATCAAGAGAGTCAAGAGGGTTCAAATCCCGGAAGGGCCATTGGTGACATCAGAAGGGCATCCAGTAACAAGTCCCATTTACATGGGCACCATCAAACCCCATGAATGGGAAAAGAAGACAAAGAAGAGAAAAATCAGGATAAACTGAATGAGCAAAGAACTAACAAGGAAGAGAAATTGCTCTAGCATCCTCTGCTTGTACATTCATTAATTAGCCCTGTGAAGAAGACAGCTGCTTGAAGGAACACCTTCCTGTGGCAATAGATGATAAAAAGAGCTGAAAAGATTGAGCTTTTAACATCTGGGCAAGTTTAGTAGGCTAGAAAGATAAATGTTGCTTATATTGTAGGATGATGACATTACTGTAAAATCTCCTCCTGACTTTAAAACTATTACAGCATTGCTTAAATTGCAGTCATTATCTTGGGTATCATAAAAGAATTGAGAAGAAATAGTCTTGTTACAAACCACAAGTAACGATTTTACAAGTTAACATTAAATGCTATCAAACAGATATATAATATATTTCCTATGTAACAGTGTACACACCTGTGAAGCAAAATGGTTTCCTCTTCTTCATGAGAGCTCTACTTGAGGGAGATATAACTTTTAAAATTTTCTCCATATCAGTGACACCAGCAAATTCAAATGGTGCCCCTAGGCAATCACCAATGACTGCACCAGCAAGAACACCCTGGAATCTCTTCTTCATGGTTTTTAAAGCTTGCTTGTACATATACTTTGGCCGGCAACAGCTATGATGGAAAGGCACAAAATCAAACATCAAACTTGAATAAATTTCTGTTACTGATATGCTACAATAACTTGTGTCAATTTTGAAAGTTTATTCCACTCATGAATGAGGGTGGAATAGATCTACCTGGAATTCACAATACAGAATCTACTTTAAGACCTCATCACATGATGTCAGATAAAATGGACAAGATATCCAGGCCTGCCAAGAGTAGGCATGAGAATAGCAACATGCCAATGATACACATTGTAAAAGTGTTTAATACAGAATACCAAATCACAAATTGAGATTTTCAAACATGAGAATGAATTCATAATGTTAAGGGACTTTTACAACCTTTCTGATGCATAGGCTGATCTACTAAAACTAATGTGTCCTATAGAGATCTCAGCAAAGAAGGGAAGCATATTCCATACTTTTAGCGTTTCTCTTCGGTAAATAGAAAGCTCAGTTTACACCCAATTGAGATGCAAAAACTAGTTCTGCCTACATACCTGAGTAGATCTAACTACTCATTTGACAGTCTTGATCTGTAGTATAGCTGGTCTGCAAAATTGTATGCATCTCATTGTCACTCTATCTCTCTAGTGCAGAGCTCATTATAAGGCAGACGTCAAGCTTATAGTCAAGTACCTTCATGCTACTCGTATTCGTGCTAAGAGTATGATGCTATTCTGAAATTGCATGCATCCCTTCGGATCTTACTTGGAAGTAACAAGTGACTTGCATGGAACTTGTGTAAATAGTACTATCATGTCTTCAAAGCATTAATATGTCCTTATTGGACTACAGTCCATCTAATTAAAGCTTAGTAAGCTCTATCTCTATGATACTCCATGTTATGGGTCCGGGTACCAGTATCTAACCCATTCTGACAGATTCTGGATTTATCAATTTTTGTCGAAATCATTTTTGAATACGATAGGCCTTCACAAAGTTCGTGTAATTTCCAATGAAACATTTAAGTGGTTTATAGAGCACTATTTACAGGGATTTAATTCCAAAACAGCTGATTAAACCTTGAGTCGTTGGCAATTCGACTATTTCACCAATCATACCGTACAAGGCAATGTGCATGTACAGCTTGCCCTAATCGTTCATGATTGTTAACAACCGCAGGGTTCCTTACATTAGGTAATAGTAATGCCTACTTCTTGAATGTTCCTGTCTTACCTGCAATAGAAGTACTCTCCTTCAACTTTTAAATAAAGCCAGCCTCTAAATTGTTTACTATCATGTGGGAGGGTGCTCTTGCGTTGGTTCGTTTCCGAGAATAAGCGTCAGCCTCGATCTCAAACCGGCTCCTATAATGGCGTCAACTTAACAGTTCAAAACATGTTTAACGATGCTCCAGTTCGACAGATCAAGTAAATAGCACAAGAGATTGCGTACAATTTTGCCAGTTTTTATTTCTTTACCAGGGATTTTATTGCGTAAAGGGAATAAGGTGCGCTCAGGCTCGTAGAGGGGTTAGAAAATTTGGGGAGGTTAGCCCTACATACGGAGGGGCTCGTTTATCATCTCTCCTAACACACTGAAAAGAAGTGATAAGTCACATCAGAGTAACTGCCTTCGGACGATCTCATAAATTTTTTAATAAAAAACTAGAATATTTAGCAAAAACATGTTTTAACAAAAAGCAGAGTAAGTAAGTAAATCTACATACCTTTAACGGTCCTTGATAAGAATATCACAGTAATATGTTTATCAGAAAGATAGACGACAAATAGAACTACAAATGCAACACCAAGTAAATTTAACTTAGTGAAATTTATCAGGAATGCGGCAGCTTCGTTTGCAGTTTACGGGCTGTGATGAAAGATTGATATGTAGGAGCTGAAGATTATATAGCCAAGGAGCTTCTGTACCTCGACTTTTAGCAGTCTTAAAATTTAAAAAGGCCTTCTACCCTTTGGATGAAGTTTTTGCCATATTATTATTCTATTGTGGGGTTCTAATCACTTAAAGTGCTGCATTTGCTGAAATTCGCCCCCCTTAGTTTAGTCCGTCTGCAGTAGGATGGAGACGCCCACGAGGCATACCTCGCACTCGATGGCTTGATGTTGTCGCCAAAGATCTGCTATCCTGTGGAGTGCCTCTTCCTCAAGCGGAGCAGTTCGCTGCCGATCATCAGCACTGATGTGCACTTGTGTTTCAAGTTGTCCCCCTTAGTAGACCTACTGTACCATAATGTGCTAGATCCTTAGGAATTAAAAGATTTGAAGAGTATAAATCGACGAGAAACTGAAAAGCTCAAACCTAAACCAAAAATCAATTTGGTAGGGATTCTCAGGTCTGTTAACTTTGTTGATTGCCTATACCCCGGTGATCATCTTAAGCTATCATGACAGCTCCAAACTGACAATCGTCAACTTCTCTTCTTGTGTTCTTTGTCTGATTGCTGCAGATTCTTCTTCCTAAAATACAACGGGTGCTAAGTCGTGCTTTTGGCTATGACTCATCCAACTCCTTTATGGTGTAAGCAGATCTGTCAGAACAAAGATGGTAGCTTCCATTGCACAAGATGCCCTAACCTCAAACGTAAAAGGAAAATGCATGATTATTTGGTAAAGGAATTTGGAACCCTTTTCCTCGGAGCTATTCAAGGAATCTGTCAGCATTGAATTGCGACTTTTATGACCATCAAGATACTTTTCTGCATAACCCCAAAGTGGGCGGCGATGTGATAGGTGAAAATGGCACTATATGATACACTGATCGACTAAACCAAGTTAGATTGTACTAAGAAAATGTCCTTTCCAAGTCACTGTTGATCTAAGCCAGTATTTCGAAGTAAACAGAAGCAAACGGCCGCTCCGTTTGTGAGATTACGGGGTGTCATAATGAAAGAATCTAGGTCTTAGAAGTCAATGGAGTGCAATAGAACTTTGGTGACATGATAAGCTCCACATCATCTGTGTTTGCTGGTTTCTCTTCACAGTTTCACTTAAATTCATGCAGTTTTGCAACGGTTCTCAAAAGCTTATGGTTTAAAAGGCCTCACTCACAATTTATGAGGCCAGAAATAGCCGAGGAGCAGTACAGTTACATGCCTGACAAGGGGACTATGAATGCCATCTTCATGCTATGAATGCTGGGTGAAAGAGCGATTGAAAATCAACAAGATCACTACCTGTGTTTCATCGACTACACCCAATCTTTCGACAAAGTTCGCCACGTAAACCTCATCCAACTCTTGGAAGCCATTGGCGTCGACGGGAAGGACCTACGCGTAATCACAAACTTGTACTGGACTCAAACAGCAGCAATACGGGTGGACGACGATCTACACTCGGATTGGTCTTCGATAAAGAGAGGTTTGCGGCAAGCTTGCTTGATGTCACCCGACTTCTGCAACCTGTATAGAGAGGTCATCATGAGGAAACTCGATGACCTTGAGGGTCTCAAAGTAGGCGGCGTCAACATCAACAACATAAGGTACGCAGACGACACCGTCCTGATTGCAACCTCACAGGAAAACCTTCAAGCCTTGGTCGACAGAGTTGTGACGGCAAGCGATGACATGGGATAACAGATTAACTGTTCGAAGACCTTCTCCATGACCATCAGCAAGCAGGTAATGCCTTCACAATCTCGGCTTCAAGTGAGGAAATCCAACCACTAGACAGCTTCATCTATCTTGGTAGTGAAGTAACTTCAGACGGTAGTAGCAAGAAAAGAAGTGCGGAAACGGATTGCGATAGCGAAGGCAAACTTTCAGAAACTAAGACCGATTCTGACGAACCGATATATGTCTACGCCACTAAAGCTCCGAATATTCAAATGCTACATCTGGTCTATTTTAACTTACGGCTGTGAAACATGGGCAATAACTCCCGAATTGGCACGGAACTTAGAGGCTTCAGAGATGTGGTTTCTCCGGCGGATGTTGAAAATATCATATGTGGACAGGGTCACCAACACGGCAGTGCTGAGTAGAGCTGGCATGCAGAGGCAACTGCTCTGGACAATACAGGAAAGACAGTGTCGTTTCGTGGGCCATGTGATACGCAAGGAAAAGTTAAAGAGTCTGGGGCTGCAAGGAAGAATTGACGGCAAACGGTACAGAGGGCGGCAGCGCGTAAAATACTTGGACTCGATAAAGGAAATTGTTGGCCGAGATAAAGAAAAGATGAGCACAGAGGACCTGTTTCATTGTGTGTGAGATTGACGTCTCTGAAAGACATGGCAGCCAAAGCCTTTATCAGGCATTGCACTTGTGATGATGATGATGATGATTCACAATTTGATAACCAGTCACTATGTTCTTGTCTAGCAAGTTTTGTACGCCGACTGCAGGACAGCACAAAATGCAATTAAGGCATTCGAAGACAAATCTTGTTTGAGGTATGGCCTCCTTTAGACCCCAGGCTATCACTGGCAGGTCTTTGGTTCAACAGCGATTACGTGAAGAGATTTAGATGAGAATATACCTGTATTTTAATTTTCTACTATTAATGTGGAAAGTCTCAATTGTAATTGTAATTTTTTTTAAAATCCTTCACTCAATACAAGGCAGGGTTGTCACTTCAAGGTATTAAGTTACTTTGAAAGAAGTAGAAATAAAAAGTAAACAGAAAAATAGATGTAATTAAAGAATGAAAAAATAAAGATTTCAAAGAAGATAGCGATTGACATTAGATTGAAAAGTGTCAAGATCATAAGTAAGAGGAAAGCAGTCTGAAGACAGACAGTTACATATCTTAGCAGTCCTAGGAAAGAAACTGTTAGCATGAAAATTTCTGTTTGTTTTAGGAATACAGCATACCGAGTAGGCCTGTACCTGATGAGGG